>WBMZ01013881.1:0-61344 GCA_013400975.1 Atrichornis clamosus
TTTAGTAAAGAACTGTTGTTCCTCTTCCCACGTTTGTGCTCAAAAGACTCATAATTTTCAAAATTACAATAATTCGGGGGAAGGGATGATTCTTTCCATTCCAGGAGGATTCCTGCCTTCCTTGGCAGATATCTCCTTTTCAAACTAGGAAAAAGATTAAGAATTTTGTTGAGAAATTTAATTTCTTTCTTTGTGATGCATTATCATCTTCCTGGCATCCATGATGAGTTTGACACAAAAAGTATAAAAGTACAGGATAACTTCTGGTAAATCTGTTTAAAAAAAAAAACAAAACCCAAACCTAATAAAGCCTTTAATTTCTATTGCTTCCTATTTCTTATTATCCTACCTTGAATAGGCTCTATTCAAGACTCCTGACTGTTGGAACTATTACTGCCCACCTGCAGAATTTACTAAACAGGTAAAAGTGCATTTGACGATTTTTATGCCTTGCTATTTCATCAGGTATTCTATTAATGACAACCTGAGCCATTTTGTTTTACTTTAATTTTTTTGGTTTTGCATTGCTTTTTGGGGATGATGAAAGCAAAGGGAAGGACTTCTCTTATTATCTTTGATCTCTAAATTCTCTTTTTTTCCTTTGTTTGGCAGAACATTATCAATTTTTCATGTTTGAAGTCCTCTCTAGCTCAGATCTTTCCAACCTTTCAGAGGAATTGGTGCTAATCTGTGTTTAATTCTGCCTGTCCTAGTAGCATTGACTTTGCTTTTAGTGCTTCTGAAACTGGTTCAAGATACAGCTTTTGGAGATGAGACTCATTTCCAAGGTTGAAATCAGCTTTCATTTTTCACGTGAAGTTGAGTTCATCAGACTTATTCTCTATCGTTAATTATTGCATCCATTGCGTGTTCTCATTAGAACTCTTTGTTCTTATGAATGTGTAAGTAGGGGGAAAAAATAAAGAAGCAGATTGAGAAGAGTGAGCATTGAATAGATTGTGTTCATCGGTAAGTCATGAACCAAGAAGATCAAATAATGTCTCTTTTATGAAATGAACCATGTTGGAATTCAGAAGAAAAATATAGAAGTTTATTACAATCATGATATATTAAAGGAGTTTAGTAAAAGGGTTTTTTTAATAAAAGACATAGGCATGGAATTTTGAACTTTCTGAGGAGAAAGTTGCATTTTTCTTCCAAAGTAATTTGGATGACATTTTCAACTGTTTTTAATATCAAGTATGTTAAATAGAGAATAAAAATAAATTGATATATATTTGATGGACTCAAATAATACTACTGGTCCATGAACAAGTTCAAAACTCATTGACAGTGGAAGGAATAAAATATCTGGGGTTTTTGTTTTGTTTGGTGGTTTGTTTTTGGGGTTTCTTCTGCATTGAGTATGTGTGATTTTCACTTTGTCTCATTCATTAAACTGTAAAATGACATAAACTGTCCCTCTGTTGAAAAGGAAAGTCTGAGGAAAACATGTTAATTTTAAAGACTTTTTGACTGGGAAATATGTTTGAGGTAAATATGAAATATTTGAACAAAACCCGTAAAGAGTAAAAAAAAGCCAAGATGATTAAACATTAACAGAAGGATATGCTTGAGTTGTTATTTTTTTGATCAAGGATCTTAATGTAAAAATGTTTATTCATTTGACTTTTTTGTTGTGCATAAATAAAATTCAAAGTTTTGAGTTTAATTTTAATATGGAAGAGAAAGCTTTCTAAACAGAACACCAATAAAAATCTCAGATTTTAGTGACTCATAGAATCATTAAGGTTGGAAAAGACCTCCAAGATCATTGAGTCCATCCTTTGGCTGAATACCGCCATGTCCACTAAATCATGGCACTAAGAGTCTCTCCTACTCATTTTTTGTACACTTCCAGGTATAGTGACATTACCACTTCCCTAAGGAACGTGTTCACCACTCTTTCAGTGAATAAATTTTTTCTGATATCCAACCTGAACCTCCCTTGACACAACCGGAGACTGTTTGCAATGTAGCTGTCGCTGGTTGACTGGGAGGAGAGACTGACCTCCACCATGCCACCACCTCTTTTCAGGCAGTTGTAGAAATCAATAAGGTCTCTCCTGAGCTTTCTTTTCTCTGTGCTAAAGGCTTCCACCTCTCTCAGATGCTACTCACAGAACTTATGTTCCAGACCCCTCCCTAGATTTGTTGCCCTTCTCTGGACACGCTCCAGCACCTCAATGTCTTTTTTGTAGTGACGAACTCAAAACTGAAGTGCAGCCTCCTCAGTGTTGAATACAGGTGACTATCCCTTCACTGGTCCTGCTGGCCACGCTATTGCTGATACAGGCCAGGATACCACTGGCCTTTTTGGCCACCTGGACATACTGCTGGCTCACATTTAGCTGACTGTTGACAAGCACCCCCAGGTCCTTTTCCTCTGAACGGCTTTTCCAGCACACTTCCACAAGCCTGCAGTGCTAGATGGGGTTGTTGTGACTGCAGTACAGGACCCAGCATTGTGCTTGTTGAACCTCATACAATTAGCTTTGACCCATCAATCCAGCCTGTCCAGATCCCTCCGAAGACCTTTCCTCCACTCCAGCAGATCAATATGACGACTGAACTTGGCTCATCTTTGAACCTGCTGAGGATGCACTTGGTCTCTGCATCCAAATCATCAGTAAAGGTATTAAACAGGATTGGCCCCAACATTGAGCCCTGGGCAACCAGTTTGACCAGCCACCGACTGGATGTAAGTCCACCATCTCTGGGCCTAGCCATCCAGTCAGATTTTACCCAGTGAAGAGTATACCCATTTAAGCCATGTGTTACCAGCTTCTCCAAGAGAATGCTGTGGGATATTGTGTCCAAAACGTTACTAAACTCCAGGTAAACAAGTTCCACAGCCTTTTTCTCACCCACTAGGCAGGCACTTGGTCATAAAAGGAGATCAGGTTGGTCAGGGAGAACCTTCCTTTCATACATCCACACTGTTTGGGCCTGACCATCTGATTACCCTATATGTGCTGCATGATGGCACTGAAAATGATCTCTTCCATAATCTTCCCTAACTCTGAGGTCAGAATGACAGGCTGGTAGCTCTCCATATGCTCTTTCTGATTCCTCTTAAAGAGTGTCCAGCCTTCCCAGACTCTTTTGTTTTTCAGGACTGCCTCCCAAGGGACTTTTTCAATCAGTCTCCTGGTAAAGACAAAGTCCTCCCTCTGGAAGTACAAAGTGGCAGTTCTTCTGATACCCCCATTGCTTCTCCAGGTTTGAAAACTGTCATTTCATGATTGCTGTGCCAAAGACGGCCTCTGACTACTACATCACCCGCTAGTCCTTCTCTGCTTGCAAACAACGGGTCCAATGCGTCGCTTTCTCCACTTGGCTCTCTCACCGGACACGGAGATACCTCTTACCAGTATTGCCTGCACACCCTCTTTTGATCAACAGAACAGAAGCCAGAGGTAGATTTTATAAAGGTAGGGAAAAAAGCAAAAACTTTATTTCGGCTGCTTCTCCGAAATACAAATGGGGGAAGGGCAGTCCTTCCCCCAACCCAGAACAAAGGCCCAGTATACAAAAGGTTTGAGTAAGGGGATTAGGGTGTAGGTAAAGAAAAAATGCAAAAGGAAAGAATGACAAAAGAAAAAGATATGGCATCTCTCTAGCCCATAGCTCTATATTGATGCTATTCTAACAAAAAACATAGTTTACAAAGATTCTCCAATTAAGGTGCAGAATTAAACATTCATCTTTCAGTCGTCACTCTGCGATAGCATGTTCTCAGCCCTGGAAAGCTGTAGAGATAGGTGGTTCTATTTTTTCTAGGATATAGGATATTAATCTGAAACAGCTCAGGAATTCCATCCCAGACTAGGCAAAAGGCCAAAGGAAAAAACAAAAAGCCTCTCGACATCACCAGAAGAGAATAATCTCAGGGAAAATTAGCTTAAATTATTTCCAATTAAAATAAATAAGAGATTACTAATTTGCATGGCGGGTAACAGAAGAAAAAACCTAGAAACAACTCCTTTCCTTTCAGCTTTTCTGAAGCTGATATTAATCCTTCACTCCAAACACCATTGCGCTCACCAGGTGGTGCAAGGGGATACAGTAGGTGGGATTTAAAGTTGGTACACCGTACTTCCTCTCTGCCCCTGTCTATTCTGAAATTCCCTCAGAAATATCCAACTGCAGCTGCATAAGTCTTCCATGGGCTGCAATGTGGAGATCTTCACCATGGTGTTCTTCCTCCTCCTGCTTTGACTTTGGTATTCCCTCTGGTCTCTGTCACTCCTTTTGTTCTTTCTATGTCTGGCAGTTTTTGACGTTCTTACAGATATTTTTGTAATGGCACCACATGTGATTGATGGGCCCAGCTGTGTCCTGCAGTGGGTTGACACACCAGCTGTGCCTCAAATGAGACAGTCCATGAAGTCCTTCCACAGAGGCTGCACCATCTTGCCAATACGCTGTGAAGAAATTAAAAATTATCTTGATTTCTAAACAGAAAAAGGCCTGGAAAGCTGTTTCTTTCACATGATGATCTTGGTAATCTAGGAATTGTTAGTTGTTTTTGAACTTACAATGATTTGATAAATATGTATTTTAAGTAATTTATGATGTTAATAATGATAAAATAATACTCTTTGACAGTAATTTCGATTGGGGTTTCCATTGAACTGGTGTGTTTTTAGAAGGAGCCTGGACACAGGTACTGTCTTATGGATTGTTCACTATCAGTTGTCTTATACAGTGACCTTAAGGAAATTTGTCAGATTCAGTGACAACCATGGGACATAATTCCAGTAACATGGAATGTGTACATACAGACAAATACACAAAAATACCTATGTTCATATTTAGTAGTATCATTATGCATTTAGGATTTAACTGTGTTATGTGCACCAAATATTTTACCACTGTGAACATGGCTTTCATGTAGTGACTAGTGCCTTTGAGGCAAAGAGTATTCTGAGCATCTGCTGGGAGTATAGGCATAACAAATTGCAAGAGTTACTTTAGTAAATAATTCAAATTATATAATTGTGGAAGAACACTGAGATCAGTGGTTTTTTTCTTCCCGCATAATCTGCTGGAATGAAGACTTTTCTGTATTTTAAGGCTGGTGGAATATCAGTGCATCATAATTCACAGAGACTGGTGTGATGTTCATCTCTTCCTCTTTCATGAGTTACAAAAGTTGAGCAATTTCATGCCCCTGAGAAATAGTGCCTTACATTTCTTTTAATTAGGCTTATATTAGTTTCCCAAGCTGGTACACAGGTGACTTATGCAGTACTTCTTAATATTTGCTGGTGAGGTAGCAACGGTATTCTGATGGTGTACAAAAAATAAATCATGTTAAAAGAAGGTGAAGAAGTCAAGTGCCATTCTAATATCACTTTTCCACAGAAGCAGTTCTTGTTGCAGAAATACCATATGATCATGACAACAGGCAATAAGAGAAAGATGAAAGTTCATTTTGATGATATATTAACTGTGTGAAAATACTGGAATATCATGACTGAATATTGAAATATTTGTTCAAACTTTATCCACAAGACAGATTTATTCTGCTGTTGATTCTATAAAGTTTGAAGGTACATTTTTTAACCAGATATATACATTCAAGAAAATAGTGATAGATTTAAATGTGTGCAAATATAATTTTTTTCATCTCAACTGTTCTGAGACTTGTGTGATCCTTTGAGTTGTGAGCAGATGACGTGTCTGTCACAGATACTTTTATATTTCACATTTGATGAGAGCAAAGTACCTATGTTAAAATATTCTGTTATACATGAAGTATCTACTTTCTCAACATCAATTCTCATAAGCCTATGACATACTGTTCCAGCAGGGTTGGTGACTTTTCCTAGAAAGAGAACAAGATCAGATGTCTGTCACAGAAAACAGCGTGGCACAGCTGCTTTTATAATAAATAGCAGCTGCAGCAACTCTGATGGCTGAGAGATGAGCATACAAAACCCAGAAAAACTAATGTGGATATTGTAGAACACGCAATAATTGATTACAGTGAATTAGGCATTATAATGGTTTCCTGAGGTAAAAAGATCAAGAGGTGTTTTAAATACTGGTATATAAAAAATGTAATTCATTCTTTTATGATGATAAAATATTTTTTTATTTTACCACAGCACTGGTTGTGTCATCAAATATTATATGCAGAAAGTAGAGTAAAAGAGTTGAGAACACTTTTAAATTAGTTCACAGATAATTTAGAAGGAACATTATATTCTCCTCCTGTCCTTAATGGCAGTCTCAACTGCACTGATGTAACGCTGTCATCAATGGTAAAGCAAAGTCATTAGGAATCAAATCCCTGATTGAGAATTTTAGCTCCACAAATGAGCTGCATAGGTACTTAACCTGGGAACTCCCAGGATATTTTAGAGCATATATCCAATTAAACCTGTCTTGAGGAACAGTAGGTAGAATGGTACTACATTTTCTTTAGAGTTAATGGGATTATTATTTTTACTTTGACCTGCATATATACTCCTGATCTGTTATGAAGACATTATTGGTAGATATTTAGAATGTAGGCTGGAGTTTTAAAAGTGCAACTTTTTACAGTTGTTGCATATGTTTGAAAAAGGCAACCTGCTCTAGTTGACATTGCTTTGTGCAAGAAGACTGGACCAGATAATCTCCAGAAGTTCCTTTCAACCTCACCTATTCTTCGATTTTACAGAGTAGAATAAAATAGAATAGAAATAAATGATCTTAAGCATTGTAACAGCACTTTGATTACCTCACTTGTTAAGGTGAGCAGTGTAATTTATGGCAAACATAGATACTGATCTTACTGAAAATTCTATGCTCAACTTGAAAATTCCATAAATACAGTAAATTACAAAAAAAAAGTAAGTCAAATCTACAAGTAGTTCAGTTTCACACATTCATGGTAGAGAAAAAAATAAACACAGAGAAAAATTAATTCTGTGGTATTTCTAGCAGGACTTATGTATACAAATATTACTGTACCTTGATTTAGATTTCTTTTCTTGTTTTAAGGAATATCTGTAGACTCCTTCCAGTAATATATCTGGTTCATGTTCAGCTTATGATTCTTCAGAATCTGTAATTCCTTTTTGAATTTTTTTTCCTATTGCGTTAAATTAGGATCAAATACCTGTTATGATCTATGTTTTCCTTCATAGGACAATCATGCTTTTAGATATGCTATTTTTTTGTCAGAAACTACAGAAGCCCAGGTTAGTTCAACTATTCTAGAACACCATCATATTTTATGCACTTTTTACAAGAACAAAATAGATTATACTCAAACACATTTTTAACATAATTATATTCTTTAAATATCTTAATAACTACTTTCTTTTAGAGTTACTCCCTATTATTCTAAAAGACACAGATTTTTGAAAATATTATTTCCTCACCTCCCTGATATATACCAGACCAAATATAAAGTTGTAAGTACCATGTGGTGAGACTGGAAAACCAAAACAATCCTGATAAAACGCCTACAAGTCAGATGCTTTTCTATCAGGGTATGTCAAAGTATGAAAATGAAATACCACGTAGAAATGTGTAATTTCTGTTTATTTTTCAATTGGAAATTAAAAAGAAATTTCATAGCTGGTGTTTTTTAATGCAATACTACTCTGTAGTAATATATTTTAGTATTAAACCGTATTTTAATTTTTTTTTTTAAACTAGTGTAAAACCAAGCAAATAGAATTTCTGAATATTTAAATTTCCTGAAGGGTACTTATTCAGCTATGACCAACTGTATAAATAATATGCCACCGGTTAAAATCTAGTTCAGTAGGAAGTGCATTAGGTCTTTATCTTCTTTAGACCAAACGGGCTAAAGAAGCCATTACATGATTACATTGCTGTTTAGAAATGTGCCAAAACTGCTCTGCACATTCCAGGCTATTAAGTAGAAAACAGCAAACACATTACTATGAAGAATGAAGAGGGTGGCTGCCAGAAACTGAAACTGGCTTCCTCAAGAGACTGATGTATTTCAAAACAAACCAAAAATAAAGTCTACAGCAGATATATTTGGTTCTACAAGACAGTCACTTGACTTAAACTTTCTCTGTCATTATGTCAGTGACACTTTAATGGCTCAAAATCCTGCCGACCTTTTGTGCCTGCCATCTCCATTCAGTATCTCTTAAGGTACTGCAGTCCCAAATCTTAATGATGTCTCTTAATATTTCTTTCCTTTCAAACAACAGAATCACTGGGATGGCATTTTTAATGAATAATTACAGATATTAAATTATTTATATCTCTCTCCTGTTAAGATAATCATATTTTCCCTTAGATATTTAGTTCAACTTTACACAAATATGTCTATTACTGTAATTTTAAAATATTTTCCAGAAGTTTCAGGTGACAATTCTTTTCCACCCATGACTAAAACTTGGTTCTTCCCTTTATTTTTTTAGTACCTATTACTCCTATTTTTACCAAAGATACCAAAAATCTGTATATGTAAAAAAATAAAAGAGGCGATGTTAAGATTTTAATTTATTTTTGCCAAGGTTCAGGGCATAAACTTTGAATTTCAGCAATGAACACACAGAAGTATCTATATAGAGCCTTCTGCTTCAATATTTGAGTATTAAGTCAAAAACGTATTTAAAAAATATCTCTTTAGTTGTGGCTAGAGATTGCATGGTTTGTTTATTTAAGTTCCAGAGTCTTTTTTATATATACTGCAGAACTTTAATAATAATGAGGGGAAAAAATGAAAAACTAGTTCTGTAACCTGATGTTGAACTTTTATGAGATTCAATGATGAAAAAATTCAATATATCCTTAGAAATATAGATTTTTGAATCCATAACAATTGAAAAATAAACTCCTTAAACATTTAAGAACTTATAAAATCGGAGGTAATGAAGATAAGTGTAAGCTACTCTTTATTATGTAATTAAACCCACCTGCTTATATAGTATTTTAACTCTTATTATAATAAATATATAGTGCTTAAAGAGTTACAATCTTTTTACACACGTCCAGTTCATGTAGAGACGCGTTCATATGGTCACATAAATATTTCTGAGTGGACATTTAGCACTGTGTAACATACTGTTGCACCATTTGTGATGGACTTACAGTAGGATTTGTTGTATTCTAAGAAAGTCTCTATATCACCCCATAGAACAAATACTAGACATGTCAAAATTAATGGTAATATTTTTGTGCTTCAATGCTAATAAATAATGTATCTTTCAGAGTCTTGTATAAAAGGTGTTACCTATTAAAATTCAATATTTAAGAAAACATGGCATGTGTATAATATTCAACTATAATTGATTATGGGATTTTGACTTGATCTGAATGTTAATAATTATTATTGTCTGCCATAAGTTTTCAAATTCAATGACAAAAGATACTAAGGCAGCTACAAGAAACCATTGTTTTTCTTCAATATTTAGTGTATTTTTAACCTAACATAAAGTAAGCTAATATGTGTCCTTGCATTCTGATACTTCTGCTTCTTTAAACTGAAAGCAAGACATCCTTATCAGTAAAACATACAAATATTGAAGAACTGGTGAGGTCATTTGATGTTATTCTCTGTGTAGTTTTAAGCATTGTAATAAGATTTTATTTTGTAGAAATCTTTCTGTCTACTTAAATTATGGCATAAGAGCTGGAGTTTTCCATGAAACATCTAAAATTCTTATGAATAATAGATTCTAAATGGCTAAACAAAAATATTCTTCTGTCCATATAGTTCATACTGCATTCATTAAACCTTTTTTTTGTTAAGGTATTTAACAAAATTATGCAAACCTAAATCATTAATGTTGGTCTTTCAAACATGCAAGCCATTATTAAAATTAAATTGTAATTATATCTTTTTCTGACTGAATTTTTTCTTTGATAGATTCCAAACAAAGAATGCAAATATTATTCCTAATAAATTATATTTACTTGAAAAGTATAATTTCTTCAGTTAGTATATGTAGAACCTGAGTCATAAAAGAATAAAGTTAGTCATAACACTCATTAATTATTTCTATTATATTAGAAACTAATTAGAAAGTTATGTTAATCTTATTAAGAGTCATCTTCTGTTTAGGATGTGCAACTAGACAGATATAAGAAATATAGAGGGACAATATATCGTGTTATTGAGCATTAAGTATCTTTTAAATGCATTTGTGTAGCATTATTTGGGTAATTACTATATCCCTTTAGTGCAAATTTCAAGTTCTGTTTTAAGTATTTTTCTTGTTTCAGGATATTTTAAAATGGAAAAACCTTTACTATGTTTTAAAGTAAAATCTGTAGTTCCATTTTTTCTTCTGCTAAAATGAAAATGCCACCTGAACTTGGAATCCTGGTGTAAACCATCAGTCTCCTGAATTTAATGAAGGTAGGATGCTGTTACTATATACAGCTGAAGACATATTAATCCTTCTGTGTGGCCAGAGAATACTTTAGTGAACATATTTTGTTGTCATGAATTTTAGAGAAGGAAAGTATGAGCAATTTTGCCCAGCTTCATGCACAAATGACACAGCAAATCTCTCACCCATACAGGCTGGGAATAAGATTACAAACCCCCTATTTCGATTGATGTTGTCATTTAAAGTCATTTTCAGCAAACTGTTTATAGATGCACCTGACCCTTTTTCTTTCTTCTTTCCTTAAGCATTTTTTATTGAGAAAAAGCCATAGTACAGCTTTGAAAAAAAAATTATTCAAAAGTAAAGCATATCAATAACAAGATAAAGTATTATCAGCTCAAATGGCACATAAACTCATAGGCCAGTAAGAAGACTGTGTGTAAAGTATAGCAGAAGGAGTAGTATTCTAATCTACTTCATTCAATTCCTAGATCAGATAAGAGAAGATCTATTATATGCTGTGCATTAGAGATTCCAAAATGAATACACCTTAACTTTCTGAAACTGCTGCAGTTATATGGCCAGAAGAGATACTATTTTAGGGCTTCATCCTGCTATCATTTAAACGAATACTATTTTTTCAAGGGAGTTTCCTGAGAGCAGGATTGAGCACATATTTGAGCACCATCTCCTTGCAAATTCTTGCTTTTAATAATAAATACTGAATGTTTTCCATAGTTGTATTCATAGTGTTGATAACAGGTAAATAGGAAAATTAAAAAAAAATTGTGAATAGCATATCATTGTGACTCTGAATGTTGATTTGAATGAATCAAATTATATTCCAAGCTGATATTTTTCCATCAGAGCTCCCACACAATCATGTGCTGAAAACCATGTGATGGAAGTAGAAAATCATGAAAATATACCTCTGTAAAAATGCTTGAAGCTTTAAAGCCCTAGGTCACTGGGTTTGGTTTGGTTTGGTTTGGCGTTTTTTTGGAGCTTTTTTTCCTGGGGAAGAGGTATTAGTAGAGGTAAAAGTGAGTCGTGGATAGATATGAAAGAAAAATATTCTCCTTGAAATTACTGAGGAGCAGTCATGCTGTTTATACAGGACTGTTCAGAGACTTTTCAGTTAGTGCTGCAGGAATGACCCCTACATGTCGGTGTTCTTTTGGTGTTATCCCCTGTTTCAACCTAAGGAATCAAAGCATGGAGCCTAATTTATTTTGCTTTGTTCTTGCTTGGTTCAAGGCAGAGATTTTTAAATTATATTGAATTATATTTTCTTCAGAGCTCCTGTTGCTAGAGACATTGCTGTCAGGTCTCTCAAAAGAAAATTCGTAAGTACCAGAGTACGTTGGTATCTGGATGCCAGACTAAGAATGTCAGGGAATTACTAAAAGTAATTACCACTCTTCAGTAACTTTGGTGATAGCTAGCTTGATCAGACTTGTGACAAATACCAGAGTTAAATGACTGACTTGATGCAGTCTTAGTGAAATGTATTAGATAGTATTTGTTTCAGGTTCTTTTTTGGATTTGGTTTTGGTTTGTTTAGGTATGATTTGGGTTTTGGTTTTGGGGTGGGTTTTTTTTTGTTTGTTTGTTTGTTTGTTTGTTTGTTTGTTTGTTTGATAGGCTTGGTTTTGTTTTTTTAAATAGATATGACTTTTTTTTTTAAATTTTATTTTATTTTCATACAGAGTACACCAAAGATTCTCGGGATCCAAACAGCCCCTTAAATAATGGATACTAACAGTTTCTCCACTAGCCTGAAGAATACCAGGGAAATAGCTCAAGTTTTATAAATATTAACCTCCAAGTACAGAGTGTCTAGTTCACAAATTTATGTCCCAGCAAGACTGACATGGTGTAATGGGGAGCACATATGGTAGTATCATTACATAATAACACACCTGATGATACCATACACGTCTGTCAGAGATATTGTTGCCTGCTGACTTCAGATTGTCCTCTTGTCCAGCTCCACTTCTCTTGTCCAGTCCATTCAGCCCTTGAATTTTGCCTATTTCAGAGAAAACAAACATTAATAGGTGCATTACATTGGAATTCTGTGATAATTATTTTGTGACTTTTAAGAAGAAAATTCACCCTATACTCGTATTTATTAAATAGGAGCAGAGAAGTTGATCACAGTCTTCTAGTACTTCTTGGCAGAATAGACAATTTTGTTTTAATTTAAAAGGATTATATTTTCATTTTAATATTCAGCAGTCAAATTTCTTTCAATGAAATAATAAAAGAAATTTCTAGAAGTGTCCTCTGGCGTGATAAGAATTGAGGACGTGAAATTTATGTAAGCTTAAAAATGTTCTTTCTGAAACACCTTAGTAAGAAAGAAATTTATTTTTGCTAGAATTTCTTCCCCTTTTATTTTTAGACAAATTATAACAGAAATTTTCTGAATGTTTTACTATTTTATTTGTTGTCAATGCTTTCCCTTGAAATATTTTCTGAGAAACAGGATTGTTAGAAAAATGCATCTAAAGTAGAAAGTGATACAGGATAAAGAAATCCATGCATCTTTATAGAGTACAAAAAAGAAGATCATATGATATATGCTAGAAATAAGTTTTAAGAAAAAAATAATATCAGAAGATGCATATTACAGGCTTTTTTTTTTTCCCCCTGGAAATAGTTCTGAAGATATTGATGACTGACCATAATGAAGATTTTTTTATTTTCTAAATTTTGCTTTCAACCTTGAAAAAATTGAAGGCATGCAAATTCATGTTACCTTATTGGAGCGTCATTGTTGATTGAGGTCATGAAGGGATACATAGAATAGGTATTAAGCACTCACTCACAGTTACCGGATTAGACTAGAGTGATGTACAAAAGTACTTGCAAAACTTGGTTTTAGCTTAGTATACATAGTTCAGAAAGCAGGGTTTGTGAGACAACATGTCTGGTACCTTGGGAAGAGCAGGAGGAGGAAGAAAAAGATAAAGGTGTACTGGCTTCTGGAAGGCTCCTCCGAGGCTTTTAGAGCTATAGACTCACATGGGAGTAGTAGGACAATATGAACATTCTTGGCAATGCTGCTTCAAATTGTGTTTCAGAGTAAAACAGATTGTCAAGAGTAAGGAGAAAGAGCAGCAATTGGGCAATTGAGGAGCAGTTTCTTGAGCTGTAAAGCCACAGAGAGTTTGTATCAACTTGCCTTTTGCATTGTGTTTCCTTTCTTTAAGGTCATGCATATTTTTTACTATTTACTGATTTAAATAATAAAAGCAATGTAAGTTTAGAAAAGAACAGACTTATTTTCTCCTAAAGAGAAGGGGTATTAACAAGAACATCTGAAAATGATCTTCTTCAAAACCTATAAAAGTGGTAGAAGGGTCTCAATAAAATTGGAACAAAGAGTCAAGATCTTAAATGAAAGTTGTAATAGAGAGTTTGCACTCTTAAATATATAGATTGAGTCTGAGGACTGAGGTCTAAAGACTCAGTTGTGACTTGCGTGATGGATATGAAGGCCACTCACCTTAAGGGCACTTGGGATGTAGGAGAAAAGCTATTATCACACTACATATGGTACCAGTGTGGGAGGGATGTTCTGGAGATTTATCTCAGGATAATAGAGACCTTCATCATTTGAAATACCACCATGCACATGAGAGGTCTAGGATGTATAGAGATCTGGAATCTTATGCATGGAAGAGATAATTATGAAAGGAGTAAAGATTCAAGTATGTCAGAAACTCTTGAACTCTGTGGAAAGAAAATTTGATCTGAAAAGAAAGGTTACGTGTTAATTCTAATGGAACCAGACTGTTATAACACAAAATTTAAAAGGTCATGGAAAAATGCTGCTTGAGAAAAATTGTCAGCCACAGAAAAACATCTGGTTTGAATTGACAGGACCAAAGCATGTATGACTGACATTTAATGTGTTTCTCAAAATGCCATGAGTGAAAGAAAACCTGATCCAAACTACAAACAAGCCAATAAATAAGACAGACAAATAAGATGCTTAAATGCCAGCTGACTGGGGCATGAAGTATTGATTTAGCAGGCGAAAGTAACATTTGCTAGTGTTAAACATGAATTCTGGCATCCTAAAAACAAAATGGGACACTACTGTGCTTGGCATCAAAAAATTACCCTAATAAAATGAGCATGTCAGGTACCTGACTGAAGGAGAGTAATTAGTAGGATTTGGATAGCACCTGTGTGGGAACAGTGAAGCAGCTCATACTGGGAGCAGTACTGGATTTGAAGGATAACATAAAACATCAAAGCATAAAAATTATCATGCTAAAGAGAAAACCCTAATGCAATATTAAAAATATAATAGTAAGACTAACCCTGGTCATTGCTCAAGACAAAAGTAGAGTTCAGAAATAATTGACCAGATGGAAATTTGGATTTGGGGGTATTAATAGTGACAGATACTATCTATCCACAAAAAGACAGGATCAATGACACATCAAGATGGGATGGAGAAATAAAATTTGGGATTTAATGACTGACTATTATCAAATACATTATCCTGACTTTTATTTGGATTAAGTGCATGGAGCCTCCTTTGAGAAAAATATGAGGGCAAACTGCTTAATAAACAATAATTTAATAATTAATAATTTAATAATTTGTCATTTAACACTATGGTAGACATAGTATATCAAACAAATTCAGCACACAAAAGCTCAATTTTAAGAAAGAAATCTACATAAGGTTGAGTTACCCTAAACCAAATCAAATCAGACTATAAAAGAGCCACCAAGAAGCAGTGTAAAAAGGGGAGGATGTTACAAACGAAAGGTCTTTCAAAAGCCCAAATATATTGAATGCAACTATTCAATTAGAAAACAAACGAGCAAAAAGCTTTGGAGTTAGACATAAACTACCAGGATGCTATTTTGGCTTTTGAAAAATAGATGGCATATTCTAATGAAGATTGGAAGGACCATAAAGTATAATGGGTGAAATAGGAAATTTAGAAGGCTAAAATAAGTATTAATAGAAGAATGTTCTTCAAATGGTGTTAAAATGGAAGCATATAATTTTACATTGAAAAAGGAAGTGTGGTCATATTCAGAGGAAACACGATTCTTAAATAGCATGAGGTTCCTTATGCTAGTTCTGAAGACTTAATTCTGTACAAGGGAAAAAGTACTTTGAAATCTTGAGACAAAAGAAAATTACATCCATCTTACTATCTATTTTCTTTTTTCCTATACTGTATTTTCCACTAACTGCAGTCAGGTCAATGATGTATTTTTTTATTTACAGACTAGAGTTAAAGAAATTGCTTTCTTTATTGTTACCAAATTACACACTGAATAGCGTTCAACATTTAAAATCTCTCTGAAGGACTTAATTGCAGAGTCAGCCTGTATCATGGTGGTGAGTATCCCTGCCTGTTGGGGTTTGATATCCCAATGAGGAGGCACTTAGCAGATCCCTTCCATACTCTTCTGTCACTGAGTCAACTTCTGGAAGGGAAGGAGTTTCAGTTGATATGACGTTGTTGCCAGTGCACTTTCATAGTATTAAATGGCACTCCTGTTCTTTAAGTTGCAGGAACTGCCATCCCACGCAGAGGCTCTGAGAGACCAGGAAACCTACGCAGCTGTTTAATCTTCTCTGTCCTCAAGGCAGCTATGCCTAAAGTTCACCAGTATCCTTTCATTCCTGAAAACTTTTAACTTGATTTAGCTGAAGATATCCCTGCTCATTTGCTGGGCAGTTTGTTTAGATGACCTTTAAATGCCCCTTCCAATCCATGATTCTGTGACTGCAGCTACCAAATTAGGTTGTGCAGTGATCTAGTCAAAACCATAACCAACTTAGATTGACTCCATGATTAGATCATTTTCCTAGTAGGCATCTCAATTTGCTGTCTTTTCCAAATAACATGATCAATTTAAGAGAAAAAGAGCAAATATTAAAATAGAGCCTCTCCTCACAACTCTGAACTTTTACTTTCTCCTTCTGAGCAAATCAAATAGTAGGAGTTGGAGTGGGCTGAGGGTTATTTTCTTCCTTTCTTTTACGAACTCATGCATTTTCAAGGTATGTTCCTGTTGATGGTTTTGTGAATAGCTTCAGATAAACTGTATTATTTTTATGTAAAGGAATCAAACCTAGGAAGTGGAACCAGAAATTTGCACTGAAATCTGACTGACCAACTCCTTCTTTTCAGAGTACATTTTATTTTTCAAAGGCACAGTTTAAAGTAAAAACACTAACTTAGAATATATTTCGTCACATCAACTCCATCATTGCCTTTTAAAACAACAGATATAATAACTTTCTCACCATAAAATAAAAGCAATTTGCCAGATTTTGTGCCTTGTTTAAGATAAACAGAATTTTATATGGGAGAGAAATGCATAGAATACTTTTTCTTCAGGCCACGGTTTAGTGATTCTGAATTTTCCTAATAAGGTAGTACACAAATTGAAAACAACCGGTGTGATATGTGCAGCACCAGCAAGCCATGTGATGCAGGTAACATGCTGGACAATAATGATGCCTTCCAGACCTTAACAGGGACCTTAACAAGCTTAGGGGGTGGACCCATGCAAACCTCATGAAGGTCAACAAGGCCAAGGGCAAGATCCTGCACCTGGGTCAGGGCAATCCCAAGCACAAATACAGTCTGGGTAGAGAATGGATTGAGAGCGGCCCTGGGAAGATGGACTTTGGAGTGTTGGCACATCAGAAACTGAACATGACCTGGTAACTTGTGCTTGGAGATGAGAAATCCAAACACATCCTGGGCTGCATTTAAAAACAGCATGCCCAGAATGTTGAGGAACGTGATTTCCCTCTCTACTCTTTAGTAGACTCCACCTGGGGAACTGTATCCAGCTCTAATGCCACCAGCGTAAGCACGACATAGACTTGCTGAAGTCCAAAGGAAGGCCGTGAGGATATTCAGAGGGCTGGAGCACGGCTGCTATGAAGACAGGCTGAGGGAGTTGGTGTTGCTCATCCTGAAGGAGAGACGGCTTTGGGGAGGTGTTACAGCAGCCTTGCAGTACCTAATGGGGTTCTACAAGAGAGCTGTACAGGGACTTTTTACAAGGGCAAGCAGTGATCGAACAAGGGGTAACAGCTTGAAACAGAAACAGTGTAGATTTGGATTAGATATTAGGAAGAAATTCCTTGCTGTGAGGATGGCGATGCTCTGGAACAGGTGGCTCAGAGAAGCTATGTATGCCGCATTCCTGGAAGTGTTCAAAGCCAGGTTAAATTGGACTTTCAGCAACCTGGTCTAGTGGAAGGTTTCTCAGCCCGTGGTGGGGAGTTGGAACTAAATTATATTTAAAGTCCCTTCCAACATAAACTATTCAATGATTCTATGATACTTTTATATACTTGAAGTACTGCAATGAACTAAAACTCAGTTTGAAAACCTTTATGAAATTTTTACTATCCATATTTAAGTGAGCTGGATAGTACAGAGAAAAAATAACTGTGCTGTGTGATATCCCTGAAGATTATGTTACTTCAATCTTTTTATGGGAAGTTCCTGTGAAACATAGAATCACACCACTGATGTAGATTCTGAAGCATATTTAATTTATGTAATTCTGAAAAAAACCCAAGCAGTTTTACTATAACTCTTTAGTTTATATGCACTCAGAGTATATCATCCTTTTCTCTAAAGTAAAGATATGTTACGTGGGAAGTTCCAGGCAATATGGAGCTAAGGAAATGTCATGGTTTTCTGTATACCAAATGTGTGCCAAGAACTGCACCAAAATACATATTTCCTCTTCTCAAGCCTAAACATGTTGTGAAGTCACTTTACAGCCACTTCCACAACCCTCTGTGCCACTGGAAAGGAGAAGGTAAAGAACTCATGAGTAAAGTTGAGCCCAGGAAGAAACAAGGGCTGAGATTTAGATTTTGTTTTTTAGATTTTGTTTTATTTTTCATTATTATCTTCTGATTTGATAGTAAGTTGATTTCCCCTACTCGAGTCTGGTTTTGCCTCTGTTAGTAAATGCTGAGAGAGTGCTCTGTTCCTGTCTTGACCCTTGAAGTTCACATTATATTTTCTCTCCCATGTTCAGTGAGGAAATGGAGTGATAGAGTGGGTTGCTTGGCACGTAGTGGATAGTCAAGGTCAACACACCACTTAATCTGGTATTTGTACTAATTTATGCTAGTAAATGAATATGAAGTGGTCCAAACCACCTGGTAAATCAACAAGCATTTTATGTTTATTACAAAAAAATGGAAATTGTTTAAATCTGAGGGGAAAATAGGCATATTTCCCTAATTTCTCTAGGATAGAACTTTTGCTAAAAGGAAAAAAAATTCAACACAACAAACAACCTATTAGGTAAATCTGGTGTATACAGTGGTTTGGACTTCTGGTTCCTTATTTTGGAAAGGACGTCAAAAGAATTTAAAAATGTTTTCTTAGCTGTTTCTTCAGATTATTTTGAACAATAAGTTCCTATGGACCTAGTATATTTTAATTATAATACTCTCTGTTTTCCTTTGCTCTCTCTATGCCTTGTTTCCTTGAATTGTATTCATAGGTTTCAGACCACCTTCTAGTGGAAATTCCTACTTATTTTGGAAGTATCACAGCTGTTTATTAGCACTCTTAAGTTCATGGAAAAAAGTATTTCATCCCAAGTGTAATTTATCATAGCATTACAGAGTTATTATTAAATATATATAATTTAAAATTATAGGTATTAATTTTCACTTTCTTGTTTTATACAACCGGACATTGATACAGTAACTTGAAATATTAACTTTTCCTCCCTTGCTTTCTTGTTTTCTTTCTTCCTTGTCTTCTTTCTTGCTTGCTTGCTTGCTTGCTTCCTTCATTCCTACCTTCCTTCCTTCCTTTCTTCCTTCTTTTTTTTCCTTTTTTAAATTTCACTCTGGAGACAGGGTTGTGGTCTTTCTCAGGTACATGATGAAATAGGTTTTGCAAACAAAACTAAGGTGATAAATTTCAATTGAGTAAGAAAATTGTTAATACTTGTGGCTATTTTTCATTCACATAAGCTATAACTTGCTTTTCAAAATCACTAAAATTGGAAGGGAAAATATTGCATTACAGCAAAAACCAAATAAGAACAAACACAACTTTTTAAAAATTCTATACATTATTTGACAATGATTTGTATATTTGCATGAGGACATTGGTTAAATAAGTGAAATATTCTCCTTAATATGGACTGAATCTTAGGACTGCAATGTACAACTCTAGATTTCTGAGTCACTGATCATGAAAATGGATAAACCCTGAATTTTAAAGAAAAAAATGGCCTACTCTCTATGCATTGTATAGTCTACTGGAGAATATATACCAGGGTCAAAAACTCAGTTTTCAATTAGTTTTCATTTCTTCACATATTTTTAAAAGGTTGAAATCATAAATATATAGAGTACGTTTCTCCTCAGATACTGAGGTAAATTATTAAAACTTGCAGTAGAACTTCTTTATAGTCTAATAATACTTGAGCACAAGAAAAATTAAAGATTTTATCACCCTGGATTATTCCATGGAAGCAATTTTTTTTCCTAATCTCATATGCTGACGGACTTAATTTAGATGTAAGATACGCTATTTCCGACAAGCTAAAAACCAGTGTGATTTTAACTATAATCTGGATGCAATGAATTAGATAGTTCAGGACTGAACTTATCATCAGGGTCAGACACAGGTATACATAGATTTACTTGAGCTCTTAAAGTATTGAATTTTTCGTTTCCACATTTTGATCAATTTACTTGAAACTTCTCATCTTATCTCTGTTTTAAATTCCATGATGCTGAGTCTGCTGTACCTGAAAGCTCATTTCCAGATCTAAATTTCATTCTAATAGGGAAATTCTGGTTTCTTGTGCTCACATTAAAAAAACTCTAAGTTAATTGACTGCAAGTGAAATGAACTATAGACTTTTCAATTTAGTGTTGCAGTATTCAATCTCCTGTTTCAATGAAAAATAAATATAATTGGAAGGAAGATTTACGTACAGAGATTACTTTCTGGCCCTTGACATTTGTCCAGGTTGTCCAACTGTCATATTGACTGTATAAACTGACTACAAAAATGTTTTCCTCCAAATATAGAACATTCTTTGCTCTTTCCTGTATTTTATATGTGTAAGCGAGACAGGAGTGGCAGCAGAGGACATGTCAAAGCATTTCTGCAAAAGTTAATGGACATTTGTGTGAGAATAGAATGCACTTGTGTAGAGCAGATATAGTATTCTTTATCTGCCATATATATAAAGAGGGTTTTCAGTGGGATGACAAGAACAGGAGCCTTTCAAATAGTATGACAACTAAACATTTCTTTTGGTTCCATTTCTATCTCTGAGAGGTTTCACATATTTTCTTCTACATTACAATGTACTGCATGAAATGCCAATACTGTTTTGAAAGCCAATACTTAGAGAAATATGTAGGCATACACCTCTTAGTAGGACATAAAGGTGGGCAAGGCTAGATGAAGTTTTGATAACAGAGTCTGGGCTGTTTCTTCTTATTATTTTGAGACATTTTCTCTTGCTGTTTGCATCCTTGGGTATATAATTTACAGAGAATTTAATATTATTTTTTCTATAGCTGGCCGGTATTTCCAATTAGAAACCAGCTAATTATCTAATTACTGGAGGTTTGGGAACTCTAATGTGACCACTGACCATGCATTTGTTGGGAAAAGCTCATTGCACTCATGTAAAGCTGTGAAAGAACAACAGTGCAATAGCCATAAACCTTTAAACAGACTTACTGCACATTAATGCAGTAATATTGTATACGTAGCTACGTACACGTACCACTCGCGTAGCGGGTCACATCCTTGATGCATTTGCCATGTTTAGTGTCTTGGAACATGCTGCAAGAAATTTTGGGTGAAATACGGAACACTGATTTCTAATAAAACCAGGTCTGTTGCTAAAAATGTCTGGTTTACCTGCTGACCAACTCATACTGTATTACAAAGGCAGAGGTTTCTTCTGTGTATAGAGAAGATATTATTGCCATAATTATTCTTACTGTGAAGTGGTTTTTCCACAACACTGGTATAAAGAAAGAATATAACAGATGTGTGAGTAGTTTCAACTTGACCTTTGACTGTTGTCACTACTTTTTAAGTGCTTTGAAATGACTAATATCAGACTGTACAGAAACACCAGGCTGGCAGTCATAAAACAAAGGTAATATGTAAGTAGTCTGACTTGTACATGACAACTAACTCGCATGGCTAAACACGTATGCTTTGCACAATATGGATGTTGTTTTAGCTGAAAAATACAAGAAACTTCAAAATGCAGGGTGTTATGTTGCTCTTTTTATTTGCTCACATCGTAAAAAGTTTCCTGTCTGAGCAATACATTTCATGCTTTCTGTTTGCAATCATGACCATTATTGATGAATAGAACCTTCATGCATCAACTGGCGACCACTACTAAAAAACAAAGTAAAACTGAGTTTTAAATATGTTTTAAAGATAAATTGATTGAGATGTGGATAAAAATTTTTCATTATTTAAAAAAAAATCTAATCTATAAGGTGCAAGTGAGGGAAGGAGTAAAAAGAGACTTTTCATATAATACACGTTTTTTTGAAAGTTAGTTAGTTGGTTGTTCAGCACAATGAGATGGTATGTACTATGCACTACTGTATTTCTTTCACTGTTTTTCAACAGAAAGGAGCATTTTTTTTTGCCTTCAAGCAGATTTGAAAGAAACCATCCTGAAATGTTCCAAATAGGAAACAAATACCTAGTACCTTGGGGCTTAAAACACATTTTATTTTCATGAGTTAATGCTTCCTCATTAGTTTCAGAATGAAACAAAGTCACAGGTCAGGGAATAGGTCTCTCTAATGAGAAAAATAAGATGTGTAGATCTCCTCTAGAGCTATTACATTTTCTTTGTGGAATATTGGTATAGTTTTATCTTCTTTCTGCTGAGAATTTTCCATTATGAAGTTGTGTTTATAATATAAAAGTTGTTTGGGGTTTTTGCTTTTTCCTGTAGAATATTCTCTTCTCTCATGTTGCCATGTAATTTTAAAGGCAGCTGTACTCTAAATAAGAGAATTTCTGCTCAGGGTGTATTTTAAATTTTAGAGAAAATGTTGACATAAAAAGTAAGATGGCAGCAAAGAGAAAGATTCTGTTTTTCTGGGTTTGAAATGCAATAAGTATTGTTGTTGTTATTATTATTATTATTATTGTTATTATTATTGAAAACATTGGTGGGACATTTACAGTACAGTATGGAAATAATCATAGAACTTGTCCTTAGGTACATAGGTTATTTGGAAAAAATTCTGTACACATAGTCATACACTTATGTGGAGAAAAAACTAATTACCAAAGTCAAATGGATTGTAAATACTTCTATAGTTTGGTATCCTGAAGTTTATAGTAGGCACAGAGAAAACAATTCAGACATGTCCTATGCAACACTGAAGAACATGTGAAATATTTCTAAAGACATTTGCAACTAACTAGCATAAGGCCCAGAGACATGCAAATAATACTAAATGTGCAACTTAGACCCTTTCTGTGCAAAAGCCTTTCTATCCATCATTCGCAATCGTTTACTTTCTATACCTTAAACCATCCCGTTTCTCCATAACTTCAGCTTTCACTCCTTACTTTCATACAAATTCAACTACTCTGCTTCAATTCTAAATATGTCTGTACCTGAGGCATTTGATAAGGGACAAAGTTACCTGAGAACTGATTTTCCTGATCGGTACTCTGAAGAAGTTTTGGATTTTCCAAGCAATGATTATCCATGTGTGAAATATGTCTTTAATACAGTATGTGTTAAGACTGATGAGGAAAATGCAAACCATATGAAATGAAGCTCATATTAATCATCTTCTTTAGATTCAAATGCTGGTTGAAACTGACATTTCTCTGCAGACCTATTTTTATACATGCATATTATTATACTCACTATATATGTATATAGATATAAACACATATAATAAATACATATATAAATGAATTACAGAATAAATAGACATATATTTTACACATTTATGCTTACAATCCATTAATTATGTTTTTTAGTATTTTCTGGTCACTAAAAAACCTTTGATAAGAATGTTTCCTGCCAAGTTAGTAACCTGAGGAGAAATTATTTACAAAGAATAATGCATAGTAATCACCATAACATCCAACAGTTTCTCATAATGTTTATAGTTGCATATGTTACTTTAAAAAAAGCTATAAAATATGAAAAACCTGCTTTTCTGTTAATGTTAAACATAATAAGAACTGTAAGTGCCTGTAACTCTGCAAAGAGAAATTGTACTGTAAAGGCAGAGTTGGTGCAAAACAATCCAGTTCTTTATGCATACTAAAGAATGAGAAAGCTCCACAGGTTCTCATTCCTCAGTCCTTGTCTTGCATCTGCTGGAGCATTTTGTATATTATTACTGATGTGTAAACCTGACACATAAACTGCTGTGCTACAGCATGCAGAAAAGAAATGAAGCAAAACACTGAGATAAGAAGAATACCTTTGCTTTGTTGTGTGTATCCACAAATTAACTTAAAAAACCCAAACCACAAAAGCCAAAACCTCTTACCAACAAAGATTATCATTATTCAGTACGAGAAATTCTATTACATCTCAAGAGTCAGTGAGCCAGATCTTTAAATGAAAAATCTTACAATTCTAGAGAGAATCCTTGATGTGAAATGAAAGAATTACTAATGCTAAAAATAGGAAATTAGGGGCCAGATTCCTTGTCTTCTTGCTCTACTCTACAGACTGTAAGGTAATATCTAAATGCCAAGAGAATGTATTTGAAGAGAGAGTTTTTTTAGTTTACTTTAGAGAATTGTGTGAGACGCTGAGATAAATATAGAAACACTGGATACATTAAAAGCTTAAAGTCAAATTATGTGGCTTATTTCTATTTGTGCAACTACATGAAGCAAAATAATTCTTCTCTGTGATCAAACATTGCTCCTTTGCTTCTCAGCCCAAATACGTAAAAGTGAATATTTGACCAGAAGCAGGGTTTATCTTCACCAAAGCAGCAAAAAACATTCCCCAGAGAAGAATAAATTTGAGGTTTTATGATAATACTCCTGAGTTGTAGGATAGAATAAATAGGAAAGATAGTTATGGAATTATATGATGAATAACTTTCTCCTATGTCAGAAGAAAAGACAGTCTAGCATGATTTGGGGGGAAGAGGACAGGGGGGAGAAAGTACGCTGTCATGTGTTTGAGGCCCTGCCAAGAGCACAGTATTCATCATCTCCTATGAAATGAGAAAAAAAAGCGCTTTCTTAGAGCTGAAGAGCTGTCTTCTGATTAAAAGGAACATGTTACCTTTGCCCAAAAATGTATTAAATGTGCTTGAATCTCCAAATGTTGTCTAGTTTTTATCTGTATTAATCACCTAAGATTTCCAATAAAGTAATTTAAATCATGGGTGTTAAGAACCTTCAGAATTGACCCAACATTTATCACTTGCAATATTATTGAAAAGCAATCAGGTTTTCATTGGAAAGCTTTTGAAACATAAATAAAGTTATTTTGCTCTCTATTTTATTTTTTATTTTTCCTTTTTTTTGTTTACTAAACACTCTTCATTTCCAAATGACCAAGAATGAAACCTTTTTAAATTTTTAAATTCATCTGTGAGACAATAATTTAATTTTCAACATCAAATTATCACTGGGCACATGAATGTTTTGGATTTAAATCATTAAAATTGATCTTGTAGTGTCTTTATTCTATGATGGCCTGCCTAATTAAGGTTATGTTCAACTGTTGGCAGAACATTTAGCAGCTGTTTAGAAAATCTTACATAGAAAGCAGTTGTTATTAGGTCACTTTACAAAAAGTGAAAGTACGTGTCAAATGAAATTTCAGCAATATTAGTTTGACGTAATTCTAATTAAAGTTTTCATTAACATAAATTTGTAAGGTAAATGTGCTGCATGACAAGAATCCATTCCATGTCTCTTCTGCCATTATTCAATGGCAGATAATTTACAAAATATTATAATTTACTTGTTGGTTCTATTCATACTGATAGGGCTTCCAGTTTAATAGGATTTTTTTTTCCCTGCACTCTTCTCACTTTCTGACTTTTTCCTCTCACATTTAAGGGATGCATCAGTCATTACTTTTTCCATAGGTACTTCCTGACTACAGAGGACCTTCTGTTTAATGAGCACTTGCTGTTGAGTGTCTCCGGGAACAAATTTTCAGCCTTTCTCTGTAATAACTCTCCAGGTCTTCCAGGAATTAATGTTCCATAATCTTTCTGAATCTGACTTTTCTTTCTTCTCTTCTCATTTTTTCACAGAATCACAAGATATTTGGGCTGGCAGGGACCTCTGAAGATCACATAGTCCAACCACCTGGTAAACCAGGTTCACTGGAGCAGATTGCCCAGGTTGTGTGCAGGCGGCTTTTCAGTACTACAGAGAAGGAGACACCAGGATATCCTGGGAAATTTGTTCCAATGCTGTGTCACCTACATATTAAGAGGAACTTCCTGTGTTTGAGTGCATGCACTGTTCCCTTTATCATGATATTGGACACCTTGCAAAGAGTCTGGCCCTGGCCTCTTGACATGCTACTTACTTATAAGTTGGTTTTGTGCCAGTAAGTCCTTATGAACTCTTTCTGGAAGTATGATAGTTAATACTGTTATGTTAATTGAATATTCTCTGGTTTTATTCTAATTTTTAAAAGGTTTTATATAAATCCATTTCTTTTCTAAATAATCAGTTCCTCTCTGCACTTTTTCCTGCCTATTTTCCCCTAAAGTTTCTGTTGAAATTTTCCCTCTGACAAAATTGCACAACTTAATATTAATGTGAGGATAAAACACCTTCAAATTTAATTCAGATGTTTTAATGTATTATGAATTTACAAGAAAATGAAAGTACAAACAGAAGGAGGTTTCTAAGAATAAAAGGGGATCATATATTGTAAAAAGTTATTAGCGTGAGGTGATAAGATTGTGAGGAAGCAGAAAATGTAGATGTTATCAGAAATAGGTGGAGGTAGGTTAAAAGAGAGACAGCACGTTTGAGGACAAGATTCTTTTCAATGATGTATTGACTTTTATCTATTGACATTACTGGGAAAGTGCTAGGCCACAGCATCTGTAGATCCAGTTATACAATTTGATAAATGCCTGAGAATTTCAAGGAAAAAAGTTAGAGGTGATAAAGACTATGAATATTATTTTAGTAAACTCATTATGAGCTGAATCATTAGGATGTATGTAATTGTGAATAGGAAATTGCCATGGGCAACCTGAAGGATAGTGAAGGCCTGAATGAGATTTTCTTTTTTCTGAATCTGAATTTATTCCTTTCAAACATCTAGCCTTTCAATCTTTTGAGTAAGAACAATCATGCATTTGTAGGTTTGTGATATATGCAAAAAAAGATAAGAGGAATTTGCTGAATCCTATTGAAAGCCAGATTGTCTGTATTCATGGGTAGATTCAAATGCCAGAGTGTTTGAAAATGCAAAGAGTAAAAGAGTCTATTGAGTTGTTGATATGGGAAGCAGTGTGGCCAAGGGAATGCCTATACAGGGACTGATTGTATAAGTGACACAAAAACAATGTTTATTTTTAAACTGCTTATTGTAAACAGAGCATTGATTTCTTTGTGAGCTAAGGTTCAGTGATTTTACCTTAGGATCTGCACATTTTCATACTTTAGAAATTTTTTGGGAGTTACTTTTAAGTGAAAATAAAACAAACAAACGAACCACCCCGAAACAAAAGCCTGAAAGTCAAACTCAGAAACTTTAGAGTTTCTGAAAGATCCAGAGATTTTTCCAGCCCCTTGGAGTTTTATGATTCTGTATCCTTTCTGTTTCATATCAATTTTACAAAATGTATCTAAGAATAATAATGACAAAGAGAAGGTTGCTAGTGGGAGAAACAATACAATATTGAGAAATCTTTTGAAAAAAATGACTCATAAGTTGCGGGATTTTTTTTCCTGTGTCTTATTTTGTGTAGGCCCTAAAATTTTTCATGATACAATAAGATATCCTGAGCAGGAATGGACCCACGAGGATCATTGAAGTTCAACTCCTGGCCCTGCACTGGACCACCCCAAGAGTCAAACCATGTGTCTTTGAACGCTGTCCAAATGTTGGTTGAACTCTGTCAGGCTGGTGCTGTGACCACTTCCCTGGGGAGCCTGTTCCAGTGCCCAGCCACCCTCTGAGTGAACAATCCTCTCCTAATATCCAACCTTCCCTGACACAACTTCAGCCATTCCCTCAGGTCCTGCCACTGGTCACCACAGGGAAGAGATCAGAGCCTGCCCCTCCTCTTCCCCTCACGAGGAAGTTGTAACTGCAATGAGCTCTGTCCTCAGTCTCCTCCAGGTTGAACAGACCAAGTGACTCAACCACTCCTTATATGGCTTCCCCTCTACCCTTCACCATCTTGACAGCCTTCCTTTGGATGCTCTGTAATCCTTTTTATCCTTCTTATATTGTGATGCCCAAAAGGAGGTTTCTCTACAGGTAACTAAGATTTTCTTTCTTTAACGTGCTTCAAATTTAGAGGAATATGATTGATCTAAATGGTTGTCCTTTAATTTAAAAATACACTGGGGCATTTTTCTTTTGGCATTCTTAATGTAAATTCAGCATTTTTATTTTCTCATGTGTGAAAGGAGAAGTAAGATCTGCTGCACTGACAATTTCGTAGTTCTCATACTGAGAGAAAATAATTTTTAATAGACTCGACATTTTCAAATGATAAATGACCTTGTGCTTTATTGATATAAACATTTTGTGTGATATAACAATCTTCTCCATAAACAAAGGATAAAAATGAAACATTTTTTACCATATGCAGGTCAGTTACAAAACAAAAACAGAAGAAATTTATTTAAAATAAATTTAAAAGAAATGTTTAAAGTTTTAAAGGTATGACATCTCAGTTTATCTCATGTTATACAAGTCAACAGTTTTTTACATTACTTCATTTAAATTTATATTCTGTGATTTTGTTAATCATTGAACCAAGTAAATGTAAAATTGGTTCACTGCGTATCTTTACGAAGTCATACTCACATCCTGGCATAAATCCTTGGATTGTAACAACTTAAATGTCACTGTGAGAAGGTCTCTTAATGGCACTGTGAATGGTACTTACATGTTCTGTTGAAGTGCCTTTTGTTTTTATAGTTTAATTCATTAAAAGTACCAGAAATAATAAAGTCATAGAATCCTTAAAGTTGGGAAACACCTTTAAGATCATCAAGTCCAATGGTCAACCTAGCACTGCCACCAGTTCACCATTGAACCATGTCCTCAAGCTGTAGTCATGTGTTTTTTGCATACTTCCAGGGACTTCATGACTTCTCTGGACAGTCTGTTTCAATGTTTTACTATCCTTTTAAAGAAAAAAGTTTGCCTAATATCTAATCTAACTCTGCACCCTGTAAAAATTGAGGCCATTTCCTCTTGTCCTCTCACTTGTTACCTCAAAAGAGATTGCCACCCACCTCACCACAACTTCCTTTCAAATAACTGTGTAGAGATTGATAAGGTGTCACCTAAGCCTCCATTTCTCCAGCAAAAACAACCCCAGCTCCCTCGTCCTTCGTAAGACTTGTGCTTTATATCTGTAAATTTTAGTTCTGTGGTTGTAGGTCAGTAAATTGACCATGAATACTAAAACATTGTCACCCTGCTGATCATTGCGTTCAGCCTGAAACACTTGGGAAGGCAGTCATCTTGGAACAGATGTACTTATTTCAGCAGGAAAGGGATGTATTTGATGTGACCATCTTAAAAGGTGTGCTGGTTTTGGCTGGTGTAGAGTTAATTTTTTCACAGTGGCTGGTATGGGCCTGTGTTTTGGGCTTGTGCTGAACACAGGGTTGATAATATAGAGATGCTTTTGGTACTGCTGAGCAGGGCTTGCACAGAGCCAAGGTCTTTTCCGCTTTTTGTACTGCCACACTGGTGGTGCAACTGGGGTTGCATTGGAATTTGGGAGAGCATATATCTGGGACAGCTGACCCCAAAAGACCAAAGGAACATCTCACACCCTATGACACCATGTTCTTTATACAAGGTTAGGAGAAGAAGGAGGAACAGAGGAATGTCTCCCCAAGTAACTCTTGCACATGATGGAGACCTGCTCTCCTGGAGATGGCTGAACACTGGCCTGCCCATGGAATGCAATGAAATAATTCCTTGCTTTTTGCCTTGCTTGCATGTATGGCTTTTACTTTCCCTATTAAACTTTGTCTCAACACACCATTTTTTTTCCAGCCTTTAGCCTTCCAATTCTCTCCCCAATCCCACTGGTAGGGGATTGAGTAAGTGGCTGTGTGGTATTTGGTAGCTGTCTGGTGTTAAACCACAGGAAGTGGCTTACTGTTTTTATGGGAATATTGAAAGACATTCTTATTTATCCTAATTAATAAAACCAGAAATTAATATCTTTTTCTAAACTTCATGATTATTAATGACAAATTGGCCATTTATGATATTTTTTATCATTATGATAAAACCTTCCAGAGTTCCTTCACGAGCTTGAAGTCATATCTGCCTTGAGAGAGAACAGAGATGGTTGCCTTGTAAACTGCAAGCTAGCATAACCCTAGTAAAATCACTGCTATGTGTCTTCACCCTGCTTCACTACCGCAAGCGGCAGAGTACAGATGAAGTAGGGGCAACATTATAGCTTTTTCAGTCATATGTACTGAAAGTATTTATTTGCTAATGTCAAGCAGCATTCACATAGTCCATCTGGGGTTTATCACCTGATGTGTGTGTCAGCTGTTGTCATGGACACATGTCAGAAGGCCTCATAGATTCCTTCTACTGAATAAGTTAATCCCTTTCAAATGAAGCTGTAAAAGCCTGAAGTAGAATTCCAAGGAACACAAATAGAGTTTTCAGACCTGCTTCTTTTTGTAAATAATATAATTTTCTGGATTAAATTTACCTTTCAGAAACATTTTTCATTGAGCTAGAAAGATGCAGTAAGATGTACACAGAAACATGTTGAAAAATATACAATCAAAATAGATAGTTCAGAATGTCTTTTTGCCTTTGGAAAGATCTTTCTGGGTGTCAAGGTGTATGAGTGAGACAGTTTGGAAAGGGGTGTACTTTAGTATGTACCTTGAGTTAAATCATCATCCAGCATAGAGTTCCTTATTGCATTAGTTAAATTTAATAGCACGTAGTTTTGGAGACTGATGGTCTAAAAATACAATTTTCTGGAGTGACTAGTACATTTTAAAAATTGAGTCAGAAAGACTTAAAAACTTCCAATTAATTCTGAAAATCCACACTCAGCGATACGTGGATTACTCAATACCCTGAGTGCTGTAGGTTACTTCGTATCTTGAAAACGTGTCTGTAAATCTGCTTCAGCTGTAGCTGTTAACTCCTTGAACTTTCACCACTGTGGCAGTGGTGTTTCTACCGTGGTGTTGATATATAGAGACACCATGGTGTCTCTGTGTTAACCATTCAGTAAATGAGAAATAAACACAAGCCAAATATTATGATGTAGCTCTGGTGGTGACTTTCCCAGTTTCTCATGTGAACTCTGTTGAACAGGCATTCTTTGAAGATTATGGTGTTATTTCTACTCTGTGATGTTATTTGGAAAAATACCAATTCTTGGATCAGAAGAAAGATCTCAAATAAATAATTGTCTATTCCATAAATTTCAGGGTATAACTCTATGTTACAGTAAGTGCAGCAGTCTGATTATTCTTTTGAAAACTGACATCTAAGTACAAGAAACAACACCTTATTCTGATAATCCTCACTTTTGAATATATATATCATTTTGATACCCAGCATGTTCCTGTCAGTGTTATGATTTTTTAACTTATGGGCCAGATCCTTGATGCATGAGGTAATGGAGAAGGAGGAAGCAATTATATTATATCAGCTGCAGGTGATGCTGAATTTTCTATCTTTATCTTCACTCCTCATATCCTATTCCTTTGTTTGGCTTACATTCCTCTACTGAGCCTATCAAGGTCTCCTGCAATCAGCCTTTTCCAGTCGCAGCAGAATCTGATCCCTTTGCTTCCACCCTTTGCTCCAGCATCACAGTTGATAGAAACACAGATGGACCAATCTTCACTGCTTGTTGGACAGTGGGAAATTCATTTTCATGGAAAAAATAAACTCTTTCCTCAGAGACCACATCTTATTTCACCTTCCAGAAGCTAATAGCTTATTTGTTGTAATCTATATGTCCCTTGCTAATTTTGGGTTGATTTTACATGAGCAGCAATGGCAGAGCTTTAACTTATGGTTGATGTCTCTGTCAGTTCTGTAATTCTCTAACCAAAGTCTGGAGAAAACAAAATTTCAGAAAGGGGAAAAAAAGTGATTGTTTTGGTATGAAAGGAGTGATTTGGTTTTTAGTAATCTGTTCTCAGAAACAGAGGACACACATTAGTAAAAAAACCCCTGAAATTCAGCATAAGGAAGGGAGGGATCTTGTACAGACTATTGCATCATGAAGCATTTTCTTCAGGACTTGAGTATGTCATACAACTAATAAAACAACCTTTTTTTTTTTAAACAAAAAAGAGTAATAGCATATTTTCCCCCTCAACATATGGGATTTTCCTTGCAAAATTTTAGCTGTCCTAGTTATAAAATGAGGACTATCAGCTTATGATCTGCTGTCATGCTAACGTTTATATATTTCATTGCATTATGAAGTAGAAAAGGGAATTTTTTTCCACCATAAATAACATAATTTCAGGTTAGACGTTATTCATACAATCTGCCTTCATAACAACTTTCCTAATCTTAAAAGGTTTTGTGATGCTGTACGTCAAAGCATGGCATTTATATGTGTTGTAAAGCTACCTAGGTGAAATTTTGATGTATTATTCATTAATATTTTATCTTCCATTGTGATCTGTAGTAATGAATTAATGGAAACATGCAGAGTCAGTGATAATTTTATTCCATGTGTTATGTGAAATTTTAACATTTTCAAAAAGCCCCACTCTTAAACTAGAATTAAAACTACATTTTACATTTTTTTTTTCCGAAGAGGATTTCTTAAGTTCCTCATAACAAAACTGGGCATCTGGTTATCTGTTATTCCAGAATTCTCTCAATTCTTAAACCTTCTTTCGTTGACAATATCATGATCAGCTGCAGAAATGAGGGCCTTTGACTTTTGAAGTTGAAGCATACTGCTCTGGTGAAAGATTTGAGTGTGTTCATTCAACCTGAGCTGGAAGAAGTGCGTTGGATTTTACTACTCAGGAGTAGTGCACCCACTCTGAACTTACACCAATAAAAGTTTAATATAGAGCATCCATATTCTTTGTGTCCATGCACGTGTCTGTATATGTCTTACTGTCTTCAATATAGCTGCTGAATATTCGCCTCTTGAAAATGAGGAAAGATTGTTCTTTTCTCTCACACATTTCTCACTATCACATCTGATAGTTTACAAGAACAATTGTAATATCCAATAATTTCCTGAACAGCCTAATGCTGCTGTTTCTTAGGACACACACAAAAAAGCCCACAAAATTGAATTCGCCTGATTTGGAATTGATGTAGGAAGTTTTATCATCAATGTATGACTGAAGGTGGTTATGAACACATCTTGGCAATAATGTTTTTTGCTATTAATGCTGGTTTTTGACACTCTATTATCTGAAAATAAGGAAGTGTAAAATTAAATCATTCTTACTTAGCCCAAGTGCTTTCTAACAATTGTTTCAATCTTCAACATACACATCTATTTCCGTGAATTTTTTAATATATCTTTTTAAAATCTTTGGAGTCACACTTTTATCCTACCTGTTTTGTTCTTTGTTATTTAATAATTACAGAAACATTTTATCCTGATAATAAGTGATAAAATACTCATTGAGAATAAAAATATGTATTGGATGTTCTGATTAAAAATGCAGGACTGTTTACTTTATAATGTGTTGTTTATAATATACTAGAGCCTATTGCAAGATTAGATGTTAGGTTCTTCTGTTTCATGTGCCTTCAATGGCAATTCAGACAAAATGTTATGGAAAACTGTGGGAGCAGAAGCAAGGGTATAAAAATGTGATTTGTTCAAAGTTTACTCCGTAGGTGGTAAACAGTAATTAAAATGTGAAAGTAAACTTGTAAATTAGGTCCTCTGAATGAGGTATATACCAACACTGTGCCCATTCCAAAATCTATTAAATTAAACAAAAGGGAAACCAAAATAAACAAACCAATTAAACCAAACCAAACAAACAAAAAAAACCAACCCTAAACCAAAATTTGAAAGTTGATCATAATTTAGTTGTATGCAGGATACAAGTGACACCCTTCCCTTTTCTGTTATTCCTTTATTTTTATAAATTATGCTGTCTGTGTATTCCAGTTTGCAGTTTTTGGGGTGAGGAGAACAGGAGATTACTTGATAGTCTTTCACATGAGCAAAATTTCCCCCAAAGAGGAGTTCATGACATATGATCTGTCTGTGCAAAGATGCTATTACAATTCAATATTAAAGTCCTCTGCCCAAATTAAGGTGCAAATGAGACTAAATGCTGATATCCAATCCAAACAATACCAACTTTATTTTGTAGCATTAAGCGTATAGGGAAAAAGAGTGGGAGAGAACGAGGGAGGGAGAGTGAGGGAGAGAGCACAAGGGGACAGGAGAGGGAGGGAGGGAGATGCCCTGTTGGTGCTGTCCTACCCCATTCACAACCTGAGTCACTTTCTTACAGTGCCTCGTTAGCACAGAAGGCGAGAATGGGTGTGGTCTTGTCACCATGCATGTTTAGGTCTTAATTTGGTGGTTGGCTGGGGCCTGTTCTGGGGGTTGTATAAAGCAAGAACCCCCAGAATCAAGTTACCCCCATGTCTTGGTTTAAGTTAAGAGGTGGACACTCTAAAATGTGTTACCTCCCCTTTGGTTTAACCAATTCCTTTCCACCAATAAGGAGAAATGAATATGAGTATGCATAAGTGAAAAATTAACAGTTTACTAAAAAAATGAAATAACAACAGGCTGAGGAGTCACTAGTTGGATAGTTACACAGTTGCTGGAAGACTCCCAGGAACAAAGAGAAACTCAAAATGGCAGAGTGGCCCCTTCCCCAAGACGCCAGCAGCCATGGTGAGCGCATGAAGGGAGACAAAGGGAAAATGATGGCAGCCCTCCCCTCAAGGTAGCACTCTCTGGAGGCAACTGCATGGTCAGGGAGACCAAAGGGAGGGCTTGGTCCACACTTGGCTCAACGTTCCCTCAGGAACAACAAAATAGGAAGGTAGAAGCTTACAAAGCTGTTCTAGTGGCATATGGGAATTGCTGGGGTGTGTGGTCAGTGCTGCCACTCACTGCCTCCTGCCACCCGCAGGACTGAGCCAGTCCCTGCTCCAGTCCAGGGAAAGACAAAGAACTGGACTCTCAGGCACCAAGGAGCTGTGGCCCAACCCTGGACCTGCACTGCTCTGCACTGCCAACACGTGTTGCAAATTCCACTCTAAAACAGTCTTTGGTTGCAAAATGCATCTTCTTGAGTTGCTACTGTTGCAAGTAGAGCCAAAAGGCAAGAGAGAGGCTAGTGAGGCAAGAGAGCTCTGCCTGCCTGCCCTGACTTTTTAAAAGGATGCCCTGCAACACCCCAGGCCTGTAGTTCCATTTCTGGCTGCGCTATCGAGCGCTAAAAAGACAGTGACAACTTCGGGCACAGATAGATATGGAATATAATAACATTTTGAGTTTCCCAGGACACCCCAAAATCAGGTGTTCTATTTGTGACCCCACTTGTGCTCCTGCAGTTATGCATCTGTTATAAAACACACAGCAATGGAATCACTGCCTCAAAAATTATCAGGTTTGGTCTTGCCATCACAAAACCAAAACTGAAAATCATTTGCTTTTGCAGCTTGTGCAGACACCCATGGTGTTTTATGCAAGTTTCACCACCAAATGAGGGTTTAAGGCATATGCTGCAAATGTAATTAATCCTTTCCCTACAGACGTGTATTTAATCTACTGTTTTTTACTGTGGTTTTATTGCTTTTTGAGGGTTCACCTTTCCTGGGCAGACTGTTCCAGTGCTTGACAACCCTTTTCATGAAGAAATACTTTCTAATATCAATCTAAAACTTCTCTGAAGCAACTTGAGGCCTTTTCCTCTCATTCTGTCGTCTGTTACTTGGGAGTAGAGGCCAAACTCTGCCTGGTTACACCCTCTTTTCAGATAGGTATAGAGAACAACAAGGTCTCCCCTGAGCCTCTTTCTCTCCAGGCTAAACATTCCCACCTTCCTGAGTTTCTCCTCATAGGACTTGTGCTCCAGACATTCACCTGCTCTGTTTCCCTTCTCTGGACTCATTCCAGCACCAAAGAGTCTTTTTTGAAGTCAGGGGCTCAAAACTGAACACTGGATTCAAGGCGCGGCCTCACTCATGCTGCATACAGGGGTATGACCCTGTCCCTAGTCCTGCTGGCCACTGTGCCTGTTACAAGCCAGGATGACATTGGCCAAGGAGATCAGATAGAAGGAGATCAGGTTGGGCAAGCAGGACCTGACTTTCACAAACCCATGCTGGCTGGACCTAGTCCTGGTTGTCCCGTACATGCCACATGGTGGCACTCAATGTGATCTGTCTGTAATCTTTCCCTGCACTGAAGTCAAATTGCAACAGAATCATTAAAGAACATAAATATATGTGTGTGAGTGTGTGTGTGTGTGTGTGTGTGTATTTAAAAAAATTGGTAATTAAGAAACTATTTCTGGAAATACTTATTTATATAAAAAAACATCACTAATGTGATTAAACCTGTTAATTTGAATGACATTACTCAGATTTAAAGCAATGTAACCTGGAGGAGAATTGGCCCCATATGACTTTGAAATTGTTATCAGTTAAATGAATTGATGTTAAATTAATGTGTCAATTAAATAAGCATAAGTATGAAATCTAACAGCTTTAGCCTTCTTCAGCTCTATTTGGCATGAATTCTCAAAAACCCTTTATACAAGTTTTAACTCTGTCTAATCACCTTAATCCCTTAAAGAGTTTTCAAAAGCTGAGGCACCATTCACCTTCTTGTACTTATAACTTAAAACTTTGGAAAAATAAATTTAATCTATATTAATTCTAAAAGAGCAGGTGGACCATGTACTTTAATTCCCTTTAAATAGTCTAGTTTCACAGACTTTATGATTCACTTAAATTAAGCTTGAGAAAATACAGCACTACCAGAATCATATGCAGGTATGATTTAAAGTAAAGGACAAAGTCTGTAACAAGTGAAAATAGGAATCAAAATGTTGATTTTGGATTTGAAATTCAATTCTAACCTCTATAATAATCTGAGGGCATTTGATTGTCCTTCTTATCTCCTCCTATGAAAATTTCATTTGGCGTTGCTTTACTACTTATCAAGGTATTAACTGAGCAATAAAAATAGGTACTGGGAAGGTCAGAATGAATATCTGATCCCTTTGATTTCAAATTATATTTTGTCCTAAAATGCTGTGTAGACCTTACTGCCAAGTTGCCACACAGTTGCTAGCTCGGGACTATACATATCAAATGGGAAAATATTAGACTATTTTCTCAACTAGAACAAATGGCCATTTAACACTTTATGGAGCTTAGCTAATAGTAATCCAGAGCTGGAACCATTTTAAACAAAAACATTTTTACAAAACTCTTTCAATGAGACCTTCTGGTACTGCTACATATGTTTTCACATGGTCCAGTAAGTTTCCTTGCTTCTTTCCAATAGTTTCTGCTCTCTACTTGTATTTTAAAGGGTGCATGTGGAATGATGTACTTTGGAGGCACTACAATTTATATTTTCTCTTTCCATCCCACTGTATATGCCGCAGTAATTTAAAACCATCACATAGCTGATCCTATAAGAATGAGAAGCACTTTTTTTCTTTGAAAGACCTTTCTTTCTTTTTTTTTTTTTTTTAATATTCCTTAACTTAGCAACTTCTTTGAAAGGCACACCAAAGATTAGAGAGCTGTAACCTACTGTCTTTCAAGACCTAGTTCTCACCTGTTTCATGGGATGAGGCAAAACCTAGAGCCTTTTAGGCACTGGAAATATTACTATTCATCTGTAGTAAATATAAAAAAAAAATATTAATGTCTCTCTTGTTTTGTATTCTGTCAAAGGTTCAAGACCCAGACGAGAATTTTCTGCTGTGGCATTTTCTCAATTTTTTCAATATATGTAACGAGGGAAAGCTGCTTAAAATACAAGCCTTCAAAAGTCTATCTGCCAAGGAAATGGCGTTTTGTATTAGTCTTTCTCTTGAACACAAAGGGCTTTTTTTTTTTTTTTTGTGGCTCTGTGTGCATTTGTGTGTGTGCTTGTGAACAACTGATGGCCATTTATGTCTCCTTCCATCTTACGCTGGTTAATTTCTACTGATTATTTAACTTTTTGCATACAAGAACTTCAGTTAAGTCTAATATCAGGCCAGTGTAACCTATGTACTGACCTTCTTCAGGTATGATCTCAACATGTCAAACAACACTGATAAAATCTTAACATAATGATCTCTACTGGAAGATGGATATTAAAAGGAATACTAAAATTGCAGCCAGCTTTCCTATAGTATTTTTCCTGCAGATCAAGTCTCTGATCAACCAGCAAACATTACTTGCAGATTTAGGGGTTTAATACCTACTCTTAGAAAAAAAGGACCTTTTTCAAAGAAAACACGTTCTTATTCTTTCTAGTTAAAATCATGGTTAAGGAAGAGTATACTCTCAGTTTAATATGGCAGGGGGAGAAAAAGGGGGGACACATATTTAAAAACAAGCAATAATTTCAGTTTTCCAGATGGCAAATAAAGTATTTACTGGTCCTGATTATATAATTATTCCCATTTACTTATTTCAAGTTCGTCATATGGATAGCATCACTAGAATGAATAAATATTTTGGAGTTCAGTCTAGTTGATGAAAATAGTGCCCAGTTAAAGTTCTTCCATTTTCGATAAGTTGTATTGGATAAGATCATGACTCATTATTTGGTTTGCTAAGATTCTTCAATAGAGGCAGTAGAATCAGTCAGCATTTACCAAGTTAAAAATTGTATTTGTATGTGCCTCTTTGTTCTCTAGAGGGATAAATCTGCCCACATAGTCTCTTTGATGTTTGGTCAAGGGAAGGGGGGTAAAAAACCTAAACCGACAAACTGTTGTCCATGGTTCTTTTTCATGCAACTTCTGAAAAAAAATACACCTCTACTACTGTCAAGCAATATTCTGGGTTTAAATGTGCAGGTGCCACAAAATGAATGACCCTTGGACTCTATGAAACGCTAACTTGAACTTCATGTTACAGGAAATGAGCTTGAAATTGTCTGTACTCTGACCTGTAAAATATTGGTTGACTTTTCAGTAGTAGTGCTGATGAAAAATTATTCCTGGATAATTACACTGTGGATTGTTTACTTAACTGATAAATTATTTCAGTTCAATTTGAAATTACTGAGGTATTTCTAACAACTTGAGAAGATATTTTCTTCTGTAAGTCAGATACTGGAAAAAAATAATACCCTCTTATCTTTGTTAAGTATCAGCTAAATTTACACATGTTTTTAATGAAGAAAAGGTACTTTAATCTCTAAATCAACTTGGAATTAGTTCATGAACATATCCTGAAAAGGATTTCCTCAAGAACCAGCCACTGATTTGTTCTGCCTGTCTTTTATGATAGAGGGAAACATAGGCTAACTGTGGAAAGGACCTTCCTTTAAATAACAAATTAATTGGAGGTTATTCATGTTTTGCTTTTTCTTCTTCTCGTAAAATGCCATGTGGGAATTTCCTCAGGTTATCTTCTTCATAACACTCTGTGTATGCAAATTTTATCATGCTTGCTACCTGTGTTGAAAGCCAATACTTTCGAAAAGCTGCAAAATTATAGAAATGTTCCATATTCTTTTTTATCTTACTAAAAATTGTTAATATCTAAATTCTAACATAGTCCCTTAAAATTACATTTTTATCATTGGCAAGTAATACAAGTTTGCATGGGAAAATTACTTAATTTATGTCTTTCTTAATCTGCAAAAACCAAAATGTCAAACAGATTTAACAAACACTCAAGTGTTGCCAATTGTTTGAAGAAAACCTATTAATAGATTATTCCATGTATTCTCAATGTAGAGCAATGGAAATTAATTCAGTCTTTCCTGTTGATTTTAGTGGAAGAAAACCAAGGTCACTAATAAACAGACTTCTTGCCTTAGTGAAAATAGTATCAGTTTGATATTGCTTTTGTCTATAGTTGCCACTACGACTATTATTTCTAAATGGTACTATTTATCCTTTCAAAATTGCAAATGTAGGGCTCAGACTAACAAAATGCAATTCTATGTTGACTTAGAAATTTGTACATTTCCTATATTCTACTGCATAAAATAATTTTAATTGTGATGGATAGTAACTTTATAGTTATTTATTTACCTTGGCATCATGCATTTTGTTACATTACATGATGAAAGCTCACCTGTATATCAACCAAGGAGCGTGGAGACAGGAGCAAAGACAGGGGGAGGATTTCAGAAAATACTCTGGCCCAGCTACCCCTAGGCTCATTACAGGTGCCCTTAGCCCATCAAAGACCCACCTGTACAAATGCAGAGGAACAGGGAAGAACAGTTGCAGGTGGGAAAGGATGCAAATTCCAGGCCTCTCCTAGGGCTGTCCCTGGAGATCCTCAGCTCCAGTACCCAGTTACGAAGAGCAGAGAAGTCCTTTCAAGTCTGTGTGTATATGTGTTTACAGTGAGCAGTGAGGCTTCTGTCTTGGGGATTGTCTGCGCCAGTGCCAGCAACAGGGGAGGCTGAGATCCAGGTGCACGCTCTGGGCAGGCTGTGGGTCTGAACCAGGCTGTTGGAGGCACCCAACTCGTACAAATGTATACATATATTCTCACTTATGGACCCCCATCTTGCTCAGCCAGAAGGAGAAGCAGGTTGAGACTGTTGCTGTCTATGCGTCTGTGAGTGCTCTGCGTAAATCTGTGTGATCTGTGAGACTAGGTGTGCATATGTATATACATTCAGCATAATGTGTGCTCTGTTTGCATGTAGCATCTGGGAATCCATCTTCAGCCTTTCTACTCATTAGGCTTGGGTACATGGAATGGCATCATCCTGGCTTGTTGGATCTTGTATGAAACTGTTTTTCTAATATCCAGTCTGGTTAAAAATTAAGTTCTGAAGTTTTTTACACGAAGGTTTTGTAGGTTATAGTGTATAATATGATGAGTCTATTTTAAGTTTTCTATAATAAATCTTATTTTACTGAGAGAGAAATATAGAATCCAGAACCTTTTCGTCATTCCCTCTTTGTGTATAGAATTCAATCTTGATAGCATTTTTCTTATGGCTGTTAAAATGGCATTTGATTGCTGCTGCATTTTCTATTTCGTCCTCCTTTACCTTCGTGGGATACATGAATATGAAGTTACCTAGACATATGTATACAGACTTACATTTATAAATATGGGTCTGTAGACTATGTTAACAGCTAGATAAATCTGTAGTAGAGATAAGGTACATCAAAGAAGAACCTGTAATTCCACAGAGTAAAGTCTAATGAAATGAATCCATTAAAAAAAGCAGCAGAAAACAAAATAATACATTAAAGTAGCAGAAAAAGAGCATGTAATTTAGTAATTTTGCCCTTAGTCATAAACTGTAGTTTCTAGCTAAATCTTTCTTTGCCTGTAATAATATACTTAAAATTCAGTTATTCAATTGCAAGTTTTCAAACTCTCACACAATGCTGATCACTTGTCCATCAATATTTCCCTTTTTAATCCCTTAACCCCACATGACAATTTATTTTTGACACACTGTGATTCCTGTATTTTTGCTGTGTGAGAATTTTGACTTTCTTGAACTTACCAGGCAGACTGTTGAATGCTTCTTTATACCTTTGACTCAAGTGACCTTACAGGCTCTGTGTTTTAGAGCTGCCTAAGAGGACACAATTTTTTGCTCTGTGCAGCTGTTCTATATGTCATTCATTCCATTTGTGTTTGCATTATATGTCTTTTAAGTAATGCAGTAAGTCTTTAGTATTTGCACTCTACATTCCCTGCTAGGCTCTCTTCAGTAAGAAAACTACTTTCTTTACCTCCTTCTGAATAGCTTGTCCTTCCCCCTTCCCATCTTCCTCTCTTCCCTTTTCTGTTTTACTTGCTTTTCCTTTTTCCTTTTGTCTATCGCTTTTCCTTTCTTATTCTCTGTTTTTAAATCTAATAGTTTGATTGATCACATGTACTCTCTAATTTACAATAAATGACATCTCATTACTGGGTGAAATTTGCATAATGCATTATCTAAATTATGTGTTTCAAGTTAATATATGTGATCCCAATAATTTTTGGAATGTCTTGTGACTATATCATACTCATTACATGAGGTAATGATCATTGGAGTAGTGGTAGTATAATTGCTAAACCTGCTGCTGATAATGCAGTTAAATTATCAGTAATGCTGAAGGATTGTAGATATATACATAGTACCATCTAAGGAATCTAAATGAATACAAGTCCATTGGACCTGATCAGATTCATCAGCAGATCCTGAGGGAACTGGCAGATGAAGCTGTCTAAGCCACTATACCTCCTTTTGGAAAACTTATGGCAGTCAGATAAAGTTCCCAATGACTGGAAAAAGGATATATAATCCCCATTTTAAAAGTCTGTAACACCTGGCTATCTACAAGCTAGTTATTCTCTTCTCTGTGTCAGGCAAGATCAGGGAGTACCTTCTCTTGGAAGCTATGCTGCTGTCCATGGAACAGGTGATTGGTGACAACCAGTGTGGCTTTATGAAGAGCAAATCATGCCTAACAAATTTGTTGGCCATCTATGATGGTGCTACAATATTGGTGAATAGAGGCAAAAGGACTGACATAATCTCCCTGGACTTCTGCAACATGTTCAGTACTATTCCACATGACATCATTATCTCTAAACTGGAGACCTGTGGATTTGATGGATGAACCACTCAGTGGATAAAGAACTGTCTGGATGGTTGCATAAGAAGAGTTGTGGTCAACAGCTAACTGTCCATGTGGAGACCAGTGATGGGCAATGTCCCGCAGGGGTCGATGTTAGGGCTGCTGCTATTCAACATCTTTGTTGGTGACATGAAGAGCGGGATCAAATGCACACTCAGGAAGTTTGCTACTGACACCAAGTTGTGTGCTGCAGTCACGCTGGAGGGAAGGGATGGCAGCCAGAGGGATCTGGGTAGGCTTGAGAAGTGGGTCTCTGTGAAACTCATGAAGTTCAGCAAAAGGAAGTGTGAGGTCCTACACCTGAGTTGTGGCAATCCCAAGCATATATTGCAGGCTGTGTGGAGAACTGGTTGAGAGAAGCCCTTTGGAGAAGAACTTGGGGGTGTTGTTTGACAAAAAACTCAACATGAGCAAGAATGTGCACTCACAGACCAGAAAGCCAGCTGTGTCCTGGACTGCATCCAAAAAGGTGTGACCAGCAGGTCAAGGGAGTGATTCCCCCTCTACTCTGCTTTTGTGTGACCCTCCGTGGAATGCTGCCTGCAAGTCAGAGGGCTCCAGTGCAAGGAAGATGCTTACCTGTTGGAACAAGTCCAGAGAAGGGCCACAGATTTGATAAGGGGACTATAGTACCTTCCCTGTGAAGACAGTCTGAGAAAGTCGGATCTATTCATCCTGAAGAAGAGAAGGTTCTGTGGAGACGTCATAGTCTTCCATTATCTGAAGGGGGACTGCTCATCAGGAACTGTAATGACAGCACAAGGAGGAATAACTTCAAACTGAAAGAGAGTAAGTTTAGGTTAGATGTGAGGAAGAAATTCTTTACTGTGAAGGTGCTGAGGTGCTGAAACAGGTTGGCCAGAGAAGTTGCGGATATCCTAAATCTGTCAGTGTTCAAGTCCAGGTTTGGGGGCAGGGGTGTTCTAAGCAACCTGGTTTAGTGGAAGGTGTCCCTGCCCATGGTAGGAGGATTGGAACTAGATGATCTTTAGGATCTCTTCCAACTCAAACCATTCTATTATTCTATGATTTGAACTACTAGTCCCTATATTGGTATGAGAGACATGGATTCATACCCATCTATCAGATGGAATTTGAACTATTCATAATGACATTTCCAGCCCATTTTTCATCACATTTTCCCTCCATTTTATAGTTCACACACTGATATCTCACTTCTTATGTTTGGTTACAGGGGTGCTAATAGAGACTGAGTTAAAAGATGTAGTAAAGGCAAGTAATATTCACTGAAGTCTTCTTGCCAGTTATTAATAACATATAAACATATAATAGCAATGCCAGTTATTTCATCATAGAAGGAAATCAGCTTGATCATACCTGACTTTTATTATTTCTTTGATTAGAGGTAAACCACTAAAAACTTTAAAAGTTTTATGTTATTAACTTTTAATATCTATTCCATGAATTATTTTGCTAAAAGTATTAGCCTGGAGAAAGCCATTTATTGTCTTTATAGTGTCCTACATAAATCTTCACATATATTGATATTAGGTAGTGTCTAAAATACAACTAAAAGATTTTAAGGACTAATTTATGCTGAAGAATAAAGACACAGTTTGAGATAATAAAAATATATTTTCATAATTTTCTATTTACGTTTCAAGAATTACATTTTGGGCTGGACCTCATTCCCATACATACTAATGGTGATAATTTTCTTTGTAAACAATCTGTCCCTGTACAACAGAAATTATGTATGACAAAGATAGCACTTATTACTAAAATAGGTAATTACACCTCTACATGCTACTGCTTGTAACATGTTAAATATAGCTCTCTACCTCGTAATATGTGGGTTTATTGTATCAGAACAGATAATGAACAGTAAAATTTGCTACTAGTTTCTATTTCAAATAATCTTTTAAAATACAAAATAAAAATGTAATTTATATTTCATAAAATTTACAGCAAGAATAATAAAAACACAGTATCTCATTTCTGATTAATAATCTTTCTATTGAGCAATATATTGAAACAAGTTTTCCTGTGTCAGCACATAAAAGCCTACACAAAAAGTTATGAAGTCAATATTTGCAAAGAAAGTTTCTTAACAATTTAACAGTAATTTTTTAATATAAACTGTATTTAATGAAGCATGTTTTAAACGTTTTGGAACATAAAGTGTTGTATTAGAAATAACTGTCTTAGAGGAATTTATAGCCTTAAGCTCTAGCAATGTCTGCCTAGACTTCCAAACAAGGTGCTCATACATTTGGAGTCAAGAGTTAAACAAAGTTGAGAAAAATATTGCTTGACTGAGTGATCCAGGAGACTAAGGTCACTCTCTAAACAGAAAGAGATTAAAGTTTTGCCTGAAAAATATTTAAAATTAACTACTAATTAACTGCTTGGGCTGCTATGGAAGCTAGCTGCTTTCTGACATATTGTATCTACCAGAGGTGAAAAAAATGCTCATCTTGATATTTTGAAATATTTATTAATGTTGCTTTAAGTTACATTTCTCACTGTTCAAAAGATTTTGTATCATCCATTAAAAATTAACAATAATGTTAATAGTATCAGGATCTTGGAAAACATGTTTGCCTTGTGTCAAAAAAAGTCATGCATAAACACAGTTTTCTATAGTCTCTAGCAGCCTAATGGCAGTTATCTCAGAATATGCAATTGATCCAAAATTTGCTTAAAGTAACGAGACATGTAGAACAACTGCAAAATAAGAAATAAACTGAGTGATTTCTAAACACGCAATTGTGCTAACAACTGCAACCCTAAGAAGTTTCCATCCACCAGTCTCTAGGATATTTTGCATATTTATGAATTAAGTCCTGCACTATAACCAAGCTTGTCTCTGTTTACAAATAAACACCTACAACAAGATGAAACTCATTAACTCTAAGATTTTGGCTGGATTAATTATGTATTAAGGTGCCTAAAAGTAACATTTCTAGATCTAATTCTACACTACTTGCTTGATATTTGTGTTTGTGATAGAATTGGTATTTGAAGTGTATCTTTTTGTTCCTTAACCTCTGTATTACCAGTACAGAGTATCTTTGGGTTCTTATTGATTTGTAACTTTTATTGATTTTTTGACCGCAGTATACAGTCAAACAAAGAACATTTCAAGTCAGTTGTGTTCCCAGGCACCCCAGTTTATACTCATTGATGAGGCTGACTATGTAAAAATATATTCTGTTTTTGTTTTGTAATTGGCAGGAAAATAAATCTTTCATGCTTTTTTTTTTTTTTAGAAGAGAGGCATGTTGACTCTGAAAGGTAACAGAAACAGAGTTACTCACAGACATTGTAAAATCATTAACATATATGTAATAAAAAGGGTGTATTTCACATACATTAACAGATGTATTTTGTACATGGCAATTCACAGACTGGTTTTCATATATGGTGAAAGATGATCTGAAAATTTGCTTCAATATTCTTCACTTCTGCTTCATTTAGACAAAGATTTCAAGTCTTGTCACAACATCAGTCAGATAACACGAATTTTTGAATAACCAATGAAGAGAAGTATTACATACAAACATACAAACACAAATAGTTTGATTTTGCTTTTCACTTCTTGACAAACTTTCCATTTAGTTAGAAATTTGTTGAAGTAAGGAGAAACAAGGAACTGGTCCCTCTCCTTAGCTTACAGTGTCTCCCTGACCTGATTTCTGAACATTTAACCTAAAGGTAATAGAAGGGGGTTTTGTTCTTTTTTCTTAGAAATAAGGACTGCCTATGGAAAAGATCCTTGGAGGTCTTTTATTTATGATTTTTAATTAAGATGTTCATACTATGCAGAGATTTAATCAATTTTCATCAAGTGTAATAATGGGTTGCATTTTTCCACTCTTGCCCTTATTACAAAGTGAGGGAAAAAAAATAAAATGCTGTCTTGTGTTAGCCACAGAATCATAGAATTACAGAATGGTTTGGGTTGGAGGGCACCTTAAGGATTATCTAGTTCCAAACCCCATGCTGTGGACAGGGACACCTTCCACTAGATCAGGTTGCTTGCAGCCCTATCCAAACTTGCCTGGAACATTTCCAGTTATGGGGTTTCTACAACTTCTCTGGACCACCTGCTCCAGTGCCTCACCACCCTCATAGTGAAGAATTTCTTCCTTATGTCCAATCTAAACCTACCCTCTTTCACTTTGAATTCCTCTTGTCTATCATTCCATGCCCTATAAGAGGGTACATAAGAGGGTATTAAGAGGAAATGCAATCTTGAGCCTTTTTCCAATAATCCTCACTTTGGCCCACCTCAGCTCTCTAGGCTGGAGTCATAGGATGACTCATTCCAGGTATTTTAAGCATCTCTTAAATGAGAGAGTTTTTCTGTTTTAATTACCTGTTTTTCTCAGATGACAGGTAATATCTGTCCATTAGTGAACTATTTAAAATGAATTATTGCACAGTAATCCACAGAAAGGTGATCAAAGTTGAAAATGGAGTTAGACTCAAAACTCAGAAATTTCATGTAAAGATGAATGAACCACATGAGTATTTTGGAAAAATTATGGTTTAGATCAGAACAACGCTAATAAAAAATAGTGTGCCTGGTAGAAAGTAACATATGAAGATTTAAAGATTATGTTATTTTTGCAGAGACCCATCAACTGTAAATTTTAAACAAACAGAATGCAGGAGAATTGGTTATTCTGACCATCATCTCCTTTGGTTAATAGTTAGAACACATTCCCAGAGGACAAGCTCTACATTTGAACACTTAATTATTGAAGGAAAACTTAATTGGCTGTACCTAGTTGCACAACTAGTAAAAACAGAATAAAGGCACACCCAGTTCATTTCTCTCGTGTTGTACCAGCATGCCATGAAAACAATTGGTATAGCTGCCATTTCAAAATGATGACAAAGTGACTGAATATATTAATAAACAACAATGGGGGGGCTGATGTTAACTATGGTCTTACAAAGCAGAATAAGAAATCTAATACCTTTTCCCAAAAATTTCCTAACTTTCTCCCTCTGCATTCCACCACCTATTGCTACATTGCTTTCCTACCCTTTGGCCACAGTCTGGTGAGCTCTGCAGAGAGACAGCCCATCTCCAAAACAGCAAAAGTTTTCAGTCTTGAGAGAGTCTGTGGATACTTCAGGCTGGGAGGAGGATAGGAATAATCCTTGGTACCCTCAAGGAAGAGGAGATGAAAGAGGGACTGTAGTTTTATCAAAGACAGGAGAGTCCAAGCCTTAAAAAAAACATGGAAATACTGCACATCTGGATTAAAGAGAAAGATTTTGAAGTACTTACATGCTCCACATCCTCCAAGAATTCAGGCATCTATTAGAGAATCTTATCCCATTTGTATCAAATATTGATCTGTTGAGAGCAGATGCTAGGCAAACTTTTCATGCACTACAAACCCCAGATAATTCTGAACTCAACTGGAGTCAGTTCAAAGCAATTTGGCCTTTGAAATAGATGACCACTGTAGTTCCCTTCCTACTGAACTATTCTGTTCTATTCTGTCCTAAATTCAGTCTTTGAATTGTCATATTATACTGAACTCTTCCTGCACCTGTCGGGGAGAAAATATGTACAGCAAGCAGTGCTTCCTTCCCATTAAAAGTTGAAAAAATCAGATCTTCCAGCATAAAGCAGAAATTCAGACTAAGGACAAGGAATAAAGTACAATGTTCTTTGCAGTCAGACTGCAAAAAAACCTCTAGATATTTAACCATCCTTCTTAATACCAGCACATGCTCTCCAGGCTCAGTCTTAGCTGTGTGCAGGTAATTCCCTCTTAAAAGGCTTGTAGGTAGAGCATTTCTCCTCCCTCTATCTGTCAGCCAGCATGCTTCATCTGTACCTGACTGGAGTTCCATACCTAATCCAAATGGCTTTATGGCCAATTATAACTGTAAATGTGCATGGATCTGAGCAGACAGGGTTATGTCAGCCTGGAGAATACTGATGAAAACCTCGGAATTAAGGAAAAAAGGTACTATCAAGATCTATACTAGAACACTCACATTGTTAAACATATAAATATTTTCTAAGTAGATGCACCTCATGAGGGGGAACTAGCTGTTGTTGTGATACAGAGCATCTTGCAAAACAAGAAAAAACACATTCCGGTAGTGTTATAACAGTTGTCTTTGCCCTCATCTGGACATGAATTTCACATGGCAAAAAGAAACACACAAAATCTACTATTTGTGAATGCACAGTACGCCATCACCTTTTTATCCCAGTTACCAGAGTAGTATATGAGTACAGGAAGGACAGAGTGAACTGTTAAATCACCAAGTTTTTCACAGAAGAATCCAGTTAAATAGGTATACCTGTGGCTTTAGTGAGGTAGACTTTGAGGTGAGACATTTTTCTTTTCAGGAGATGATTTTGAAAGAGATATTGTGCAGAAGAGTGGAAAATAAGATAATTTTTAAAATGAAAAAATACATTAAATACCAAATTGCTTCCAAACCCTAAGATTATCCAGAGTTTCTTTAATGGTTTTCAATGTTTTTTCAATAAAATAATTGGAAAATACTTTCTTATTTAAAGTTCCAGAAGATGGAGAATTTAAATTTAGAAATTTTTGGATTTCTATGCTTTCTCCGTGGATGAAATTTTTCTTAGAGAGGAAGGGCTGTCAGAGACTGAAATAGTTCATGCCTCAAATATTGATATAAAGTTTTGTTCATTATAAATAAGCCTCCAAAGAAGCCTCCCTGAAGACTGGGACTTTAGACTGTAAGTCAAACTACTGAGATTAGATAAAGGGAAACCTATTCTTCAATCGTCTCAGGGCTTAGGAGATGCAAACAAGGCTGGAGGAGAAGAATGAAAGCCAAACCCAGCAGCTGTGCTAGGAATCATCTCTGGCTTGGTCTGGGATGGGGGAGGCCATAGCCCACAGACCCATTTGCTGGGAGCAGGTTTGCACAGATTTCCCCCCCAGCCAAGGTGGGGAGGGGAGCAGGTTTGGGTGTGTGGTAACCTCTGCTCAGGGGCAGGGAACCCATCCTCCCTTGTGCAAACTGGCTGTGGAACCCCCAACCCCAGGAAGGCCACAACCACGGGACATTCACGTGAGGAGCAGCTGAGGGGGTGTCTTAAACCATTAAAGACCCCCTGAAGTGCTCCCCAACCTGATTCTCAGGGCCTTGCACCACAAGACTGCACGTGATGCAAAGTGATGCAGCAGATCCAAAGTCTGCTGCAGGAGACAATGGCAAACTTGCCCTCGCTCCAGGGGACATGCCTGGACATTGCCACCTGGCCTGAGCCTTTTATTAAGCCATTGGACTCTGTGCTTCAGGTGGGACCCTCACCACTGAGAAGACCTGATGGAGAGGATCAATGGATCCATGGGGATCCATGGAGTGGTGATATTTTCTCTGTCTCTGTAACTCTCTTTCTGTCCCCCCACCTCTTTCTATGTCTTTCACTGTCTCTCTCCGTCTTTCTCTCTCTCTCTCTCTCTGCCTGTCTCTCTCCCTCTCTCTCTTATTTACTGTCAAATAAAACACATACTATTGACTTAAGAATATGGTCTCGTTTGCACCTTAATTCGGGCAGAGGCATCTCCCTCTCTAAAATATTAAGAATCTGATCTTAACAAGGACCTGTAAGGGCACAGTCAAATCTGGAGTCAAGTAAACAGAAATGATTTGTGCATTTTCCTTTTATTCCATGTGGGAGAAATATACGTAAGACATACATATGGATGTATTGGGTTTGCAGGGCCTGGTTTTGGTAGCGGGGGAGCTACAGGGTTCACTTCTGTGGGAAGCCGCCAGGAACTTCCTCAGTGTCTGGAAGAGCCAATCTCTGGCAGCTCCAAAGATGGATGTGCTGTTGGACAAGGCTGGGCCAATTAGAAATTGTGGTAACACCTCTGTGATAACATATTTAAGAAGAAAGAAAAAAAAATTATTGCACAGTTGTAATTATGACCAGAGAAGAACAGAGTAAGAATATGTGAGAGGAACAATTCTGTCAAGGTCAGTGTAGAAGAGGGGGAAGAAGTGCTCCAGGCACCGGAGCTGAGATTCCCCTGCAGCCCGTGGAGGAGACCCACACTGGAGAAGGTGGATGCCTAAGAGGGTGCTGTGGCCCCGTGGGAGGCATGTGGAGAAAGGAGTTCACAGTGGAACAGCCTGTGCTTGAAGGACTGCATCCCATGGAAGAGTGACCCATGCTGCAGCAATTTTGGGAGGACTGTTGACCACGGGATGCACTCACATTGTAGGAGTTCACATGAGCTGCTGCTCATGAGATGAATTCACATTGGAGAAATTAATGGAGAACTGGTTCCCGTGGAAGGGACCCCAAGGTGCAGCAGGAGAATGACTCCTCTCCCGGAGCAGCGGGAGAAAAGAGGGGTGATGGACTGACCAGAACCCCCATTCCCTGTCTCCCTGTGCCCCTGGGGGAGGAGGGGGAGCTGGCAAGGAGGGAGGAGTGGGAGGAAGGTGCTTATTAAGGTTTTATTTTACTTCTCATTATCCTGCTCTGATTTTGTTAATAATAAATTCAATTAATATCCCTAATTTGAGCCTGTTTTGCCTGTGATGGTATTTGAACGCCACCAGTTCTTATCTCAACCCATGAACCCTTCATTAAATTTTCTCTTCCCTGTCCAGCTGCAGAGGCGAGTGAGGGAGAAGCTTTGGCAGGTGCCTGGCATCTGGCCAGCATCAACCCACTATACAGGACCTGCTCTTCTTTTTGTGATCCTGAAGAGAATGGTGGTGTCACTATGCAACCTCTCCATTTTACATGATTTTGTAGATATCAGATCAATGGGGCAAAATGGATTTCTTTATACATCAAGTTTATAGAGATTTTCCCTGCTGTGGAATACTGTCAGGTTGAGAAGTCATGAGGTAAGATACCATTCTCTAGTCTTCTGTGCAAAAACTTTTTGATACACAATAATGCAATATTTATTATCCTGCAAACTCATTCCCCTCTGTGTACAATAAGAAAGCCAGAGACTAAGGAGATCTGTAAAAAGAATAATTAGTAGGTCAAATTTGACTAAACCTATATTGATCTTGTTTGTTACTTAAGTGTGGAGTCAGAAATGTTACAAGAAAAAAAAATTTAAATCCTCTACAAATACAAAGTGAAGAGAAGCATATTAAAAACTGGTTTTAGATCTTGCAAAGGAATCTGAAATGATGTTCTGTTCCTTGGAAGTAAATACAACAGTATAACTGGGAAGAAAAGGTTAATAGTGTACTTGAAATTATTCAGATAAGTTCTGAACAAATCCAATAAATTGAAGCTTTATATTTTCTTTCTTAGCGTGAAACCAAATTTGATGTTGACTTCACAAAACATCTCTCCTACAGAATCAGATTACTTTCTACTTCTAGAATGTTAAACTTAATATATATTTGTGTTTAATGCTTTATAAAATTGCTAAAAAATTTCATTTCTTTTCCTCATTTCTTCATGATCATAACTTCAGTAAGTTACTTCTAATGAAACTGTGAAGAATCTGCATCCTGATAATTGTCAGAGTTCAGGGTTAGTATGTTTCTATTCAGGAAGTAGGCTTTTTTAAGCATTAGGAACTGACTTTCTGTTCCTGCAAAATAAGAAAAACAATTTTCAGAATGGAGGGGTTTATTTTTCCATTTGTCTCACTTGAGAGACTTCATAAATACTGATGTCCATACAGCCAGCTCTCATTTTGACATCCCTGGCATTTTATTCTTGGTCAAGGGCAATATACCTTGGTCAAGGGCAAGTCATCTATCAAACTCTATCGCTCTCTTGGAGAAATAAAACAAAGAGAAAACTCTTTAAAAAATCAGATTTTTGATCTCTGTTTCATTACTCTCTGAGGTTTATATATTTAAAGAGGCAGATTAAGTCCATGCTAATGCCTTGACATTCATTATAAGCCTTTTAAATTGCTCTGATCTGAAAAAGGTAATAAAATAGAATCAGCCTTAATCTCTTTAATATCAAAATTTGACATGACCATTGCATCTTAAACTCCACCAGTTCCCAGATGCACACAGTTGATCCATTAATCAAATGTATTGTAGTCTGTACTCACACATGACTTCTGTCAAAAACTGTTGGGAGGACAAACTATCACTGCCACTTAAAACATTTCTCAGGAATATAAAAAAAATATTTCTTTCAACTGTGAAATAAGTCTTAAGATACATTTTTGCTTTCTTTGGCTGTTTTTTTCTGGAACACTTTCGACCTGTCTTTTCTAGCTAGAAGCAAAAAAAGTGTTTACATTTTAGTTGCTGCTGAGAGACCTTTCTTTCCAGATTAACAAAATTTCTTGTCTTTTTAAGGTTCTGAGTTTGGGCAACAAGCATAAATCATCACAAAGCATCACCTTTCATAAGACGTCATGATTCAATGAAATTTACAGGTAAGCTGGTGTGAGAGACTGAGGTTTTAAAGGTGAATGACTCAAACAGTGGACCGTTTGCAAAGTCAGCAGGGTGCTCTGCTTACACCCCCCAAACAAAGGGGAAGAGGAGAATTTCTGGTGCTGTGTGTGGACAAAAACTCTAATTTGCATAAGAACAGCCCCAGGTGCAGAGGGAGTACAAACCCCCAACCAGAGGATGACTAGGACAAACCAACCTTTATTTCCCAAGAAGCTGCATTTGGGCCAAATAAGGGAAAAGGCTGGTAAGAAGCAGATCCTCTGGGGTGGGGTAATGCTTTTTATCCTTACAAAGTCCTCCTTTACACAACTGGCCCAGGTGTAAAACTCCACCCCATGTTCCCTCCCTGGCCCTGGGGAGGTATTGGGATACTCACACTAGGCCTGAAGGTGTTCATCCCCCTGATGAGGCATGACTGGCTCAACTACACCAGTGTGAGAAAAAGCTGACATGTCTTGAAAGGGGTCATAAATCATCAAAGATCCCTAAAGCACTCCCAGATTCATTACTGGGCCTTTCCACCAGAGAACTCATCCCCAATGTTGAGACAGTGTAAAACTACCCAACTAGGGGAGATACCTGGGTGTTCCCACCTGAACTTGAATGTATATTAACCCATAGAACTTTGTGCTTTATGGGCTTCCCCCACTCTGAAAGGATCAAAGCTGCAACCATGATCTTGACCAAGGGACACTGAAATTACAACAATCAAGTCTTGTCACTGGATCCACGGGCAGTGGTGTCTTTATTCTCTGCTATCTACTCTTATGCTTTCTTTCTCTTTCCTTATATATTTTCTGAAGTGCTATTTTTCTTGTTCTGTATTGTTATATTTCTATAGATAATAACTAAAATGGTTACATAGCTCCTTTCCAATGCAACCAAATTGTACTTAAAATAAACCTGCCAGTCAGGTGCTGACCATTCAGTGTCATTTAACTCTAATTTGCCCCAAGGAATCTATTAATTACAAGAATTTCATTTGCCCCATCTTTAGGGGTTGGTCATAACAATTGGAACTAGTTCTAGTTCCACAAAAGTGTTCCATTTCCTTGCATGGTACACCCAGATATCACAGTAAGGTTTGTTTTCCACAAATGTGATAAAATTTTTGGCTTTTCACAAGCCAATATGTTCTTGGAAGCAGCTACAGTTCTCACACAAAAATGTAAAAAATTATTTGTGAATTTATTGCAGCAATGTGTGTGTAGGAAACTAATAAAGGAATTAAATTTTATGCAATTATTTATGAATAAATAAATGAATATGTTTATTTCAGTCATTAGGTTAGTGGATGCTTTCTGTCACCTTTGATTAAGTCGGTTACTTTAATACTTTTTTTAAAACTTCAAAAGAATCACAGCTGACTAGGAAGAGACTGAATGTTTTAGTTTCTGAAATACTAAATATATTAAGTTTTATTAGTGGCTGAACCTACAACTAGTTATTTTTAAAATGTCACTGCCTTATAACTTCACCATAGCACATGGGAAATTTAAAAGAAAGATACATCCATTACCAGCCCTTAGGCAGTTAATACAGAAAGTTTTAAGTCGTAACAATGCTAAATAAAGTTATATATAAAACATTGATTAGTGAGTACAAAGCAGTATAGGTTCACTGACACTTTCTGCACAAAACTTGCACAATCCTGTCTCTTGTAGCTCCAGATCTTTAGAGCTGTGGCGTCTGACATGACTCCTCACGGGGTGCATAAGGTGCACTGCCTCTCTGTGCCAGCACACTGTCATCTGAGCAAACGTAAATTACAGTTGCAAAAGTACCATGGGAAGAGAAGAAGAACTTTGAACCTTATCACTTCCCAAATCGGGGAGGTAGAGTGGAAAACCATCCCAAACACAATATTCTTTGGTAAATATAACCTGGTACAGTGGAAGGTGTCTGTCCCTGTGGCAAGGCAATTGGAACTAGATTATCTTTGAGTTCCCTTCCAACCCAAACCATTCTAAATTTCCGTGAAATATGGTGATGAAAGAAAAAACTAGTTAAAAAAACTCCAAGAGTGCTGTAAGCCTCATCAGCTGTATTGCACGGGATCCTTTTTGTTATTTTAATAAAAGACTATTTTCAAAAAGCACACTCTGTTTCTTCAGGAGAACATCCATAAAAGTTGCTCTTTTGCACAGTTCTATATGCTTTGTAAACATTTATTTTCTTTGGTTTAGAGCAATTGCAGTGACTTCCATTGTAGGAAATGTAGCACATAGTTGTAGTGTACACTTTTGTGTTCTGAAATATTTTGAAGAAAACTAAGAAAAATATTTTTTCAAGCTGTTTAAAGAAGTTTGCCAAGAATTAGTGAATTTTCCTGTGCTACATATTCTCTATGGAAAGAAACCAAAATCATCATGAAGCACGTAGGTATAAAATGTAAAAGAGATTTAATAACATGCTTCAGTTGCTCAGAGCAAATTGGGAAGACTGTACATCCTTGAAACCCAGTCTTTCCAACATGATTGAGTAAATAACTGCTGCAAAATGTGTTACTCTAGTATATTTTACAGTGCTATACTATTTTTTATTTTTGCTGCAGTAACTGCTATTAGTTACCAAAAGTAACATAATCATTATGAACATTCTTGTGTTTCAAATACCAAAACTTGGAGATCTAAAAGTGATTTTACTTCTCCTCAACAAAAAATCCCCACCCTTAGAATAAATTGATAATATTTTTTAAATATTTGGTAATTTTTCCTTTTTTTCTTTTCTCCTTTTCAGGAGTAGCACAGCAGGGAAAAAAGGCAGTAAGAGATTCCTTGTGCTATTGAAAGGTGGAATTTATAGAATCACAGAATCACAGAATGATTAGGAGTGGAAGGGACTTCTGGAAAACATCTAGTCCAATTCTCCTACTAAAGCATGTCCACCTAAAGTACGTTGCACAGAACATCTTCAGAGAAATAGCCTCTACAGGCAGTCTGTTCTAGTGCTCTCTAACATTCAAAGAAAATTTTTCTCAATATAGAGATCCAACTTCCTGTTTCTCCTTGTCCTGTTGTTGGGCACTGCTGAAAACATTCTGGCCCTATCCTCTTGACACCTCCCACCCTTAAGGTATTTGTGTGCATTGATAAGATTTTCTCTCAGTTGCTTATTCTCCAGGCTAAACAGGTTCAGCTCCCTCAGTCTTTCCTCATAAAAGAGATGCTACAGCCATCATCAGTGTCCTACAGGCCTCCTCTGATGCGTCCTTGTCTTTCTTGAACTGAGGAGCCTGGAACTGGATACAACACTCCAGATGCACCCTCAGGCATGGAGTAGAGGGGCATGATCACCTCTCTCTGCCTGATGGCAATGTTTTTCCCTAATGCATCCTTGGTCTTCTTGGCCACAAGGGGACACTGCTGGCTTATGGACAGCTCCTAGTCTGCCAGGATCCCAGGTCCTTCTCTGCCCGGTTGCTTTCCAGCAGGTCAGCCCCCACCCTGTGCTGGTGCCTGGAGTTATCAATTCCCAGGTACTGACCTTGTATTTGGACTTCATTGTGTTCCTCTCTGCCCAACTCTCCAGCCTGTCCAGGTCTTGACAAATGACAGCACAGCTTTGTGGTTTACCAGACACTCAGTCAAGTTTTGTAACATCAGCAAACTCGCTGAGGGTACACTCTGTCCCTGTATCCAAGTCATTGATGAATAAGCTGAACAAGACTGGATCCAGTATTGACCCCTGGTGGAACATCACTTCTGAAAGGCCTCCCTAGGCTCTATACCACTTATCACAACCCTACAGATCTGCCGTTCAGCCAATTCTCAATCCTCTTCACTGTTATTCAACTAACATGCACTTCCTGAGCTTTGCTTTGAGGATATTAGCGGAAACAGTGTCCAAAGCAGTGAGGAAGTCAGGGTAGATAATGTCGGATTCTATCTTCTCAGCTATAAAGCCAGTCATGCCACCACAGAAGGCCTCTGGCATCTCTGTTCCATTGATAATTCTTGTCTTTTTAGATATGTGGTGACTCTGAAGGTGTCATTTGTGAGAGATATTTTGTTTGTTCTTATTATGGAGGCACCTGTCAACTAGGAACAGAACTGACAGCAAGAAAATTATTATTAGAGAAGTGCCATAACCAAAGCACCTGCTGTTTCTTTTCTTAACAGGTAAATGTGTCTTCCCTGGATGTGACAGTTTTTCTATTTACTGGGAAACAAAGCATTTTAGCTGCATGAAATAGAGGTCCAACCACAATGCCTGATTGAGAGTAAATTCTAAAAGAAAGAAAAAGCTGTTTATTTATCAACAGAAAATTTTACCAAAGGTTTGGATTCTGTACTTTGATAATAGTGAATTCAAAATAATAGTTCTAAATATTTAACTATACTTACTTTCAATTATCGATACTTTTGCTGCACTTCAGTAGGAAGCATTAATCTCAAAGGTTATATTTTTCTGTGAGTGGAGCACTGGCTGCAAGGTGATAGGTCTGGGTCCTGCATGTGATTCCAGACTCTGGCACTGATTCTCCTCGGTCAATTGTCTGTAGCCTGTGGAAAAGTAAAAAAAAAGAGTCTCAAACCGAAAAAACCAAAAGCAGATCCATTCTCCACCCAGCCTGTATTTGTGCTTGGGTTTGCCCCAACCCAGGTGTAGGACTTTGCACTTGACCTTCTTGGACTTAATGAGATTCATATGAGCCCACCTCTCAAGCCTGTCCAGGTCCCTCTGGATGGCATCCCCTCCCTCAAGCGCGTGACTGCACAACGCAGCTCGGTGTTGTCAGTGAAGTTGCTGAGGGTGCACTCAATCGCAGTGTCTGTGTCACTGACAAAGATGTTAAACAGTGGCAGTCCCAAAACCGACACCTGAGGACACCACTTGACACAGCTTCTCACTTAGATACTGAACTATTGACTGCAACTCTTCGAGTGCAATCATTCAGCCAAGTTTTTAATCTGTTTAGTGGTCCATCCCTCATATCCATGTAATTATTTGTCCAAACAAATTCTCAAGAAGATGTGAAAAACAGTTTGTGTAATGTATGTAATTACTTACTAGATTTTAAAATATTGCCTAATTGCAGCAATAAACCACTTTAAAAATCAGTTCTAACTTGTGTATAAAATCCCCTGAGATATTGGTTTAGTCCACTGAAGTTCTTAAGGCAAAAAATACATGTGTTAGGGAGAATAAATGTCTTGAATTATAGCCATAGCTGAAAAAATGTCTTCATAAACATTATAAAGCATACTTTTAATACAAATTTTAAACATTTACTTACAGAAAATAACCTGCTATTTCTTTTTAATACTACTTTATCAAAGTTTCTGATGACACAGTACTGTAAAACCTACTGTTCAGTCTTTGAAAAAAATAATACCACTAATTCAAATACTTCCTCTAATGTTCAGTTTATAAAGAGAAAAAGAACCAAGAATGTGAGGGGAAATCTAATGTCAAATGTCACTGTGAAAAAATTATTTTGGGACTAAATAACAGAACGACATAAGTGAAATCTGTGGACAATAAGGAAAATTCATTACCTGGCAGATTGTCAGGAAATTGTGCAACACACTGACTGATACTTACTGATGTACTGGTGACTCTTTTCTCCCCAAAAATGGACATACGAATGAAAGTGGGTGCTTTTTCTGGTTTGATTGTGGTCAGAATCAAATCCAGTCATGAGAAAATAGCTAAAATGATTAATTAAAAGGTGGTGCAGTCAAGAGTGCCCATAATACATCACAGTTTTTGATGCTTAGGAAGATGAGAACCAGGAACTCTGGAAAAAAAAGAGTAATTACATTCAGAAAAGTAGTAATTACAAAAATATTAAGGGAGACTTCTGTGACACAAATGTAAAGGAAAAAACAATTAAAAGAAGCTAAACTTTCCAAAAGAAGTGACCATAAAGCTATATACAAATTTTCCAATGTTCTACATTTACAAAGGAATTATTTGAATCTGTGTGTTGTTAACAGAACTATCATGTTCTCTTCTCTTGTAAAGCCTGCCTCACCTCTTCTTTTCTTGGACAAATGCTTACTAGAAAGTTTCAATTGTCACAATCATTAGAGGCCTTTATATATAGCTAGACAAGCATCTGCTTAATTACATACATAATTGCCTGTGCCTGTGCACACTGGATATATTGTTTCCATGTGTTTCTCTCACAAACTAATTTAAGTATGTCTCATTATAGTTTTACAGTTGAACATGCCTTGTGGTAGGCCAAATTGGCTAGTTATCCTTTGATTTTTGGCTCTTTTATTGTTTTTTTAAAAAATCAGGTTTAGAGTAAATACTTGACTCAGATAATTTTCTTTATATAGCTGATGTCAGATACAGATGCATAGAAGATTTTCTCCAGACTTTAGTTGATAGAGTGATATAGCACAGAGATAGCTGACTAAGGGCTTGATCCACTACCCAGATTAGTCAAAGGAAATTCTAATTAATTCTAATTTCACAGGCTTAGGTGAAAACCTGTAATGTTCTTGGAAGCATTCATATGATAAAAGAATGATGGTCAGTGAATGGTATTAAAGGAAACAGGCATTCAAACACTGCCATGGACAAGAATAAAGAAATTTTATATATGGTTGGAAAATTAACTTTCTAACTGATCATCTGTATATTTGGAGGTCCTCTGTCCTAGTTATTACTGCATATATATATCTTACTTTGTGGGGTTTTTAGCTTCTTTTTAGCTTCTAGGGCTTAATCAACATTCAACCAAATTTTATTCTGGCTGCTGATAATGCACGACTATAATTCTGAAAGATAACTGTGCTGTGCAGGAACTAAGCATAATTACATTCCAAGTAATTTATGCCAAGTGTTGAACTAAATATATATATAGCAATCCTTAGAGTTCAATTCTGATAAGGAAAAAGAGAAAGAAAGGGTAGTTCTACATGGAGTGAAAAAGTTATTCTCTGAGTCTTTCCTTGGAGGCCAAAGAACTCCATGGATATCCATCATGAATCTTCCCTGGTTTCATAACCAAATTTTCAAAGATAATTATTGTGTCAAAAAATCACAGTGTCCACAACACCTGTGTTGGTTTAGGAAGGGTAAAGGGCAGCATACTGAATAGTGAGAAGAAAACATCAGACAATCAATGTTTCTTTATTTTCTTCTTCCCCCTGCCTAGACCCATCACAAGGAGAAAATAAGATGTTTGCAATAGGACTGCAATATAATTTGACTACATTCTGCAATAATCTGAAAGTTGTTTATTTTCTGCAAGGATATATTTAATAATAATTTGTGTTGTGGAGTTAAGGAGTTGTGTCAGCAATTTATTGTGAGGATAGATGGAGAAAGTTGGATACAGTGAACAGTTAGTATAGGAAATTTTTAAAATCTGAGTTCAGAGTTAGAGTTTCTTTGCTCATAAGTCTGTCTATGCAAATATAACTGAAAAAAATCCCCCACTTTTAACCCTTTTTCTCTTTTTCTGAAAAATATATCAGGGACTTCCACTTAGACAATCCCATGTTATAGTTTCATTAGTTTTAATATTTTATCCATAAGAATAATTATCAAACACAGTTAAATTTAGTCTTACTATGCATATAAATTTTGATTATTCAGAGAAAGAAAATAAGAAAACCCAATTAGTTTTATGACTTGGAATGTAAGCTGATAGAGGAAAGATTTACAGTCAAATGCTTGCTCTAAAGAACACTGAGATATTTTATCTTAGGTGTGTTAGTGCAGAGATGAGTGATACTTCTCCCAAATCAAAGATAACGATTGGAAAAGTCACACTTATACATGTTTCTTTTCTTCTCCCAATTAACATTTAATTATTTGATGTAAAGTAAAGCTTTTACGGATAGAAGAAGAAAGATTTTTTTTTTTTTATCCAGCATTCCCTTTAGCCTATGAGGCAGAGCGTGTAATCAGAAGACTAACTAAAGTCAAGAGAGAGAGGAAAATCTCAGATTAATAAATCATACACATTTACTCTAAGTTTGAACTATTAAATCACAAAGATGGCAATTCTTAAAGTTTCACCTCTTTATAGAGCAAAATATTGGCAGAGACTCCTAAGCTCCATGAGAAAATTAAAGCCAAGGAGCTAACTTGAAATAGTTGATACCTCAATACCCAGAACAAATACTTTATTATGAACATCCTGCAGAATACAACCTCTGTCCATTGCTCAGGAGCAGGTAACTGAATAAGTACCTGCAGGATTTACAGGATTTTCTGATTTTAAATACCAACTTTTGTATATATAATGTAAGATGAAAAGGCTGACTTAAAGGTCTGAAAATGATTTTTAAAATTGTCTAAAATTTTGCTGGGTTGCTTGACTCTGCCGTTGGGTTGTTTTTCCTATGTCTGTATGAGTCTAACTCTAGAATACAAGTCCTGTAAACACTCTTAATGTTTTAATCAACTGAAGTATAAACAAAAACATACTTAAGCCCTATGAGCTTGATGCTATATGTCCCGGTTTGAGACAATATAAGGAGGAAAATGCCCTCCTGGGGGAAGGCAGACTATTAGCCAACCCTCCCCCACCAGGTCTGGACAGAAGCAATTCCTTAGAGGTAGAATGAAAAAACCCCCTGTTTTATTTACAAGGCATAGGAAAGAAAAGAACAATATTAAATGATAAACTACTTGTGATGG
>WBMZ01013881.1:61589-110798 GCA_013400975.1 Atrichornis clamosus
CTCTCGCCCTAACAGAGCTCGAAAAAAAGTGGCCAAAACAAAAAGAGAAAAAAACCCCAACTCTCTCTTCCCTGCTGCCTGTGGCAGAGCCAAGAGCTTAAGAGTGAGTGAGGGAAGAAAAAAAACCCAAACCTGCCTGAGACCTAGCCCGGGAGTATTTGTGTTTGTCCTTGAAAATTCTTGGATTCGAGTCAGAGGCACAGAATTCATGTTTAGCATACAGCGGCGATATAACAAAATGGTTCATATGCTCAACCCAAGATACGCTATATTTACAAACAATGATGCATAGAATTGGGTTTAAAGCCATCTCTATTAGTACAAAGACTGGAGCAAATGTAGTTCAAGAATGATCTCACTGAAATGATGACTGTGAATAGGCTGAAATGAAAATAATTACTAATTTTAAAACCATAGTAATAGGACTCTAAACTAAAATTGCTTGGTGAAATTTTCCATTCCCTTTCCCTAGTAAAATTTTCTGATAATTTTTCTGGCAATTTTCTCTTATACTATGCATTTTAAAAATTTTTTGTCCTTGCATGAAATGTTTGAGAACTGAATCTGCATATTAATATTTTTTATTTGCATAGAGTTTATTTTCACACAAATACGTTAAAATTCTTTGCCTCAAAAAGATTGAGTTTGTCTATTTCATTATTCAAAGGCTTCACCTGAACAAATCCACAGAAAATAGTCTTAAAACTGTAGGCTGTAAGAAATCTTTATTTTTGGTTAAAAAAACAAAAAATGGCTAAAATTATGATTCTTGTGTCATAAAAATTTCATTTTTTCCTTTTGCAGTTTAAGCATGTTTCAGAGAGTATAGCTTTCAGCATTATCTTGGAATCTCTGCTTTTTTCCCACACCTCTGGGAATGGAGGATGCAGTGCATTAGATAAAGAAGTCTTCCTAACAACAACTAGATGCAGAACTGAATTATATCTAAAATAAATCCATCCCTGAATGATATTGATTTAATTTCAATAAACATACCTTGGCTAAAGTACTTTATGAAACACAGAGGCTCAAACAAAATCTGAGAAAAAATGGGGAAGAATTTTTGCAGTTTTTCTTCTTCCCACATGAAAATCCTACACAAAAACAGACCTGTATTTTTTCACTTATCTCTCTGTCCTGACCAGAACAGAGATCACTTTTTCACAGCAGCTGTGAGCGGACGGAGCCTGGACCCACGTGGGCATGCCTAGGTATTTATTCTATCTATAACAACTCATTGCCTGGGAGTGGAAGTAAAGGATTCTCACTTCTGGGAAGAAAGGCATGACTTTGAGTGGAACAAAAGCATGGTGGGGTTAGGGAATTCATTGTCCACTCTTCAGCATCATCCAGGGTCCATAGTGAGCATTTTTGCATGTGAATCACCCTATGTTTGAATATTGTCCTATTAATATTGTGGCTGTTGCCTTTTGTTTTCTTATCTAATTGCTGTTTCCAGGAAATTGTTTTTATGTCAATATGTGATCTCTGTCTTTTGTCTCCCACATGAGCAGCTTGTGGTTTTCTTTTTAGTGGCAATACTAAATTGGGAAATACCATTCCTAAAGGGCTTTAACAGTTCTGATAAAGACATAGATCAGCAATTAATCATGTATAGCTGGAATCACAAGGATGTGTTAGGAATTTTCTTTATTCCCTGTGTTTCTGGAAAGTGCATGATTTCTTCATGATCCTCTGTAGAGAACACTGCAGTGTTTGATGCAAAATGTTGTATATCTGTCACCTTCCCACACTAGAGAATCATCTTTTCTCTAAAAATATATGACAACAAGGACTTTGAATGTCATAACCTGTGTGGTGGTGCATTTCATAGGGCGCCTCTCTTATCCTTAGCACTGTTTTCATTTATATCCCCAGTAACCATACACATAATTTTAAATTTATTCTCATCCAATTTTCCTTTGTATGTACTTTGTTTAGTCATGCTTTCACAATTCTTTATTAAAATCTGCTTTAGCTAATACCTATGATTGTGATTCTTTAAATCTCCTAACCACTCATTTGCAACAGAAAGTTGTCCCACAGCTAAAAAATTCTTCCTGCCACATTAAAAAAAAGACACAAAAATATCATTAGCTAGTAATGGTGATGATGTAAAACTACCAGAAATATTTCTATTAAAAATGCAATTACAAGTAATCAAGTTTAACAGCATGTTGAATGCTCCACAAAGAAACATCCAATGTCTGAGTGTTGGCAATGAGAAGCTGGATTTTGCCTCAGTTACTTTAACTTTTGTTTTTAAACTGTGCCAACTTTTGCAGCACAGAAAGGACATCCACCTGTTGGTATGAGTCCAGAGGAGGACCACCAAGTTGATTAGAGGGATAGCGTGCTTCTCCTATGAAGAAAGCCTAAGAGAATTGAGATTGTTTGGCCTGGAGCAGAGAAAGCTTCAGGGTGACATAATTGTGACCATTCAGTTCCTGAGAGGAGCCTACAAGAAAGGAGAGAGAATTTTTACAAGAGCATGTAGTGACAGGACAAGGGATAATGGTTTCAAACTGAAAGGATGTAGGAAAAAATTCTTTACTATGGTGGTGAGGCATGAGAACATGTTGCTCAGAGAAGCTGTGAATGCCCCGTCCCTGGACTTGTTCCAGGCTAGGTTGTATTGACATTTGATCAACCTGGTTCAGCAAAAGGTGTCTCTGCCCACAGCAGGGACGTTGGAACTAGGTGGTCTTTAAGCTCCCCTCCAACCCAAACCATTCTTTGATTCTGTGAAATAAAGTTTATAAAACACGTCTTTCATTTTAGCAGTGTTCCTGGAACTAAACTAGTTTGGTCAGTTCACCCTCTTCACCAAAGCTTTGAGGAGTTTAAAAAGAAGGATTAACAGAAAATGAAGGACAAACAGTTTAGTATGTCTTCAAAGTAATTTAGTAATGACATGAGGTATTAGAATATGTTTAGAGCACAATGCCAGTCTTCTAAAAAAACATGATTTATCTAGTCAGTAGTTGACAGTTACTTTTACACATTGTTAAGCTTTATTATCTAATGAAATAATTATAGATTTTTTAAAAAAATAAGACATTTCAAGACACACAAAATATGATCAATCTTGTATCACAAAGGATATAGTATGTTAACATGAAGAGGCAACTGAGAGAAAACCTTATTAATGCATACAAATAATTTAAGGGTGGGTGTCAAAAGGATAGGTCCTGACTGTTTACAGTAGTGCCCAGCAATAGGACAAAGGGCAACAGGCACAAGTTGAAACACAGGAATTTTGATCTCTACATCAGGGAATTCTTCCTTTGAATGTGAGAGAGTACTGGAACAGGCTGCCCGGAGAGGTTGGGGAGGCTCCTTCTGTGAAGATATGCAAACCCATCTCATGATCCTGTGCAACCTGCTCCATGTGAACCTGCTTGAAGAGGGAGGTTGGACTAGATGATCTCCAAAGATCCCTTCCAACTCCAACTATTCTGTGATTCTCTGTTTATCACTGTGGCTAAAGGCATTGTCTTACTTATACAAAGATATATTTCAGGCTTAAATGCAGACAGTTAAAATATATTTTAGCAAAGCAGCCAAGATTCCCTCACATTTTATGAATCATATGTGAAAAAATGATACCTGAAAAAGATATGTATAGATATATGTATTGTGTCTATATATATGTACATGTTACAAATTCATTGCATTTTTTCTTAGAATATGTTTTTTATATGTTCATTATAAATAGAAATAGAATTGTTTCCCCTTAAAACTACTTGATTACAAATTAATAGTTTAATTTAAAAGTTGAAGATGTCATTAATTGGAGATGTAATTCACAGATTTATCTGTATCTAAAATTTGCATTAACTAAAAGTTTCATCACTGAAAATGTTACTGTACTGAGGGACCAAAATAACTTGGAGTCTAATAATTTTTCTTGAAATTTCAATAGAAATGGGTATTGTTCTAATTCTGTCCACTTTTTTATTTGAGAGAGGCTTCAGTAATCTTCACAGAATCAAAGAACTTTTAAGGTTGGTAAAGACCACCAGTGGGGTCAACTGGTCCAATCTCCCCACTCAACAAGCAGAGTCATCCTATTGCATAGGATTGCATACAGATGGTTCTTGAATATCTCCAGAAAGGGAGATGCCACAACTTCTCCGGGCAATCTGTTCCAGTGCTTAGTCACCCTCATAGTAAAGACGTTCTTCCCCATGTTCAGGTGGAACTTCCTGTCCATCAGTTTCTGCCCTTTCCCTCTTGTCCTACTGCTTAGCACCATGGAGCAGAGCCTAGCTCCATGCTTTTGACTCCCTTCCTTCAGATACTTACAGACATTGATGAGATCTCCACTCTGTTGTCTCTTCTTGAGGCTGAACAGGCCCAGCTGCCTCCACCTCTCTTTGTAAAAGAGATACTCCAGTCCCTTAATCATCTTTGCCAGCCTCTGCTGCACTCCAGGAGCTCCATGTCTCTCCTGCTACCGCTTTGTGCCTTTTCAGGTCGGCAATGGAGTGGGGGGGGACAAGGTCGCGGCGCACGGCAGCCTTGTGAGAAGCGTCCCTCGTGGGGCCCCTCTCAGGGGTTCAATCACCCCGGCACACGCACCAGGCACTCCCTGCTCGGCAGGGGCAGGCACGCACGCACACACTCACAGGCCAAGCGAGCCGATGGAGACAAAGAGGCAGGAGGGGCTCTCTGTACAGCGTTCCCAGGTTTAATAGGGATCCGTGCACGAAACAATCCAGTGACAAAAAGCCACCGGATAGCTCGTACAGGTGGTTTTACACAGGGGTGGAGAGAGCATCAGGGTCCAATGGGGTGAGGGTCCAGGGGCAGAGATAAGGTGGGGTGACAGGGTTACATCCAACAGGGGAAGGAGAGGTGGGGAGAAAGGGAGCCAGTACCAATGGGGAACTAAACAAGGGAGAATTTTCCAGACCTGCGGTAAGGGTTTATGGATGATTGACAGAGAGATTAACATAATGGGGTGTACACCAACACGGAGATAAACCATTACGTTAACTTAGGGGGAGAACCATAAGGTAAAACCATAGGATACACCAAAAGGGGGGAAAACCCTAAAACAGTGGCAGTTTCAACCACTGCAACATCCTGCACTGAGGAGTCCAGAACTGGACAGAGCAATTCAGATGTAGTCTCACCAGGGCTGAGTAGAAGGGCAAGATCACCTCCCTCAACCTGCTGGCAATACTCTTCCTAAAGCACCCCAGGACACCACTGTCTTTCTTGGCCACAAGTGCATGCTTGGCCACTTCAGATTTGCATGTGATTAGGTAGTTACATGTTTTGGAAAAAACATGCCCTTACCACAGCAGGACACATCACTAATGTGATTGATAACAAGAGTATCCTTATTCCTCAACACTTATTCTCTTCTATACATTTTCCAAGTGGTGCTCTGTTGGTGGCTAAGAAATTATTGGAGTAGGTTCCAGAGGAATCAGGATGACTTTTTAGCTACTTCATTTCATCCTTATTCTCACAGTGATCTATTCTAACAAGGCAAAACATTTTTTTCTGCAAACTAGGCATCTGAATCTTTCAAAAAATTCAGTGTTTTTACTCTGTTTTGCTCCTTGTCCAAAAGCCTGCTGAAGTTGTTAGAATTCTGTGGTGTCTCAGGTGTTCCAACCAGCCCTAGGTGAGAAGTTGATAATGTTTGTCACCAGGCAAAGTATGACTGCCAAAAACATGGGCTCTGAGTAATCAGGACAAGTAAAGGTCAGAGCTACAGGTGGTAGATCAAATGAGGATAAAGCAACTCGAAACATGATAAACTTGGATGCTTTTCTTCCTTTTCCTTTTTTTTTTTCTTTAAAAAAGTCTAAACCAGACACCCTTCCTTAAAAGTAGAGTACTAAGCAAAAGCAAAATTAAATTGCTTTATCCAACAACACTTGGAAGCAAAATGCATTAAAAAATTTTTCAGTCCTCTAGTGTCTTTGTTTGCTTGTTTGTGGGCTGTTTCTCTCATGATTATGCAATATTTGTCTGCATTTCTGGAAATATTGACTATGTTCATCTAAGTGCCCTTTCAGGATATAACCTTTAAATAGTGGAAAGATGTGCAAATAAGTAAAGGAATAGCAGCACTACCAGTGTGCCAGTAAGTGACTTGTGTTTGTTGCTATCTTTGTTATTAGTGTGCAGTTGAAGATGTGTTTCTAAGACAAATAGTATTCTGCTTGATTACAAATAATACAAGCTTTCAGTCTTGCTTCTGTAACTGACATAAATTGTGCTAGCAACTGTCAGTCATGTGGATTCATGACAGCCATATCTTGAAGAAATTGGCATTTCATTCCATAAAAGAATGATATTTCTTACAGAATGATGTATCTATTAAAAAAACCCCAGTCTGGCTTTTTAAATGAGGATGTGATTATATGTGTGGTTTTTTGCTTTTTTGTTTTTAAAGGATAATCTACCTAATTATAAGTTTTTCATAATTTGTGGAAATTACCAATAGATGATCAGCCTTAGAAAAATATGAAATTAAACACCAAAGCTATTCCAGTAAATTCCTTTGTCCTCAGTGAAGTGTGTGGATTGCCAAACAAAGTGAAACTGTGAGTTGCCAAAACATCAACAAAAGCACAATACAGCTACTGATCGTTAGAGTACAAACCCCCAGAGTGGGAAATGGCTGTCTCTAATTTGAGTTGATACGTCTACATTTAAGTCGAGTGAAGACCAAGATGACTGTGAAGCTTAACACGAACATGCATATTTCTTTTACCGACAGCCTGAATTCAGCACATTGTGTCTGCTCATTGTAGCTGGCATTGGGAGACTACAGGTTCCTTGTTCAGTATCAGTGATATAGTAGAGTTGAAAAAACAGCTAGAATAAGAAAATTCTGCAAAAAATTCCCCAAATTGTTGAGACCTATCAATCACTCAAAATTTAATTATATTCTTGGTATGTGCTGTAAAATATCGCCAGATGAAACAACGTTTTGTGCTAGTTCCACGTTTGAGGATTTTCCAGCATACAGTGTGGCCAGACCTCTGCTCAAGGTCACCTACAGAAAGGATTAATTAGTTTAGATAGGAAGCTGGACCTGATAGCGGATCTCTGATGAAAGTCCTAGAAACTGAGCTAAGACTGTTTCTGCTTTTCTGTGTCTCCTTGCAGTCTTGTTCAGAAATCCAATCCAAGGGATGATATATTATTGCTTTAAGACTTGGGTTTGAAATAAGTATTTTTCTGTCAAAAGAAATAAAAAAAAATCATAAAATCATAACCAACTTTAATCACGAACACTCAACTATATGAATTTGATTTTGAGGTGAAACTGTATAATATCAAGTTTTTAATCAACTAAGCTTGACATGCAGCAGTCATAAATAAGCAAGCAAAACCTACATGACTGCTGTTCACTTGTTTTATCTGTTTCTCTTGGAGCAATATTTTCTCCAAATGATAAAAATAATTTATAACTCTATCATGCTACACTCATCTGTTCTTTTCAAATATGCCATACAAGTAGAAAAGGCTGAATTCCCTGTCACCCTTTTTATTGTGGTTGACTATGTTTATTATAATACTGTTTATAACTGTAATATATCCACAACTTGACCATTGAATGAATTTTTGGCTAAAAAGGATCTAATAAAACTAGAAAAGGTTAAAAGTAGTATGACAGTAACAATGAAAAAGGCAGAAGAACATCCATACAAAGCAGGCTAAATACAGCAGTCCTTTGCAATGGTAGTCCAATTATCTGTTACAACTTCTTCAAGAATGAATGGTACAGAGAAGATGAATAGGGAATTGCAATAATAAAGTTACCCCTAGTGAAATGTCCCAGTATCTATTTGAAGCACAACAAAATGAAGGGGAGAGAATGAATTAGAGTTAAAAAGTAACAACCAACTAAATGTTCATGATATAAGTTTAAATTGGAGCAAAAATAACATTTTCAAACATACTTGCCACAGATTATGTTGCCACAGGTAGCTGAAAGCATAACAAAACCAGAAATACTCAAGTTTCTCTTTATGTTTTGTGATGTGAAAACTGTTATAGAAACATCTCTTCAGAGAGATTTTTTTTCCCAGAAAGTAGTTAAGATTGGATTTATCCAAGTCACAAGCAGAAATAAGGAGATTCTACTTGGAATTGGAAAGAGGTGATAGACTGAGTATAATGATACAATTTTTAACTTGCCAAGAAGACATGTATTAATGAACAGAAAAAGAATGAAATGGCTGGAGACTATTTGCCCCTTTTCAGACACACCGCTTTTTCAGGAACTACGGCCATCCCAAAAGTCACTCATGGATTTTTCCAAGGCCATATAGTTGTCCATATAGCTGTTTTGCTCAGGCATTGCTGAAAGTCTGGTCCTTCCTTCCTGTCTCATAACTTCCTTCTTTGAATTGGCTTTCTTGCCATAAATACTCTGTAAGATAAACCTTTTCTACTCTTCTACCACAGCAAGCAACCTTGGGTTTTTTCTTTTGAAATGGGAACATAATGTGCTGAAACTCTTGAGCTTACGAAAATGAAGGATAACGGTTTAACATATACACTTAAATGAGTTTCAAAAGCATATTTGTGTCTCTCTCTGTATGGGTTATGACTGAAGAACTAATATTCCACAGAGACACAAATGATGTAAACATGATGTGATTCAGAAATGGTACAGAGATAAGTGAAATGTGGATTTTCAGGAGTAAATACATATAGAGAATTGACTTCTGACTGCAGTTGAAAGAGATGACTACAACTTGGGGAAGTGTACTTTTGCATGACAGAAATTCAAAATTGACAACTTATGCTTCTCACTTCACTTTTGTTTATTAACTCGTTGAAAAAAACCCCAAAACATTCCACTGCTGGTTTCATTCACTGTAATACAGAGAGAATTGTTCCTTCTAATGCATCTACCAGCAGCTTAAAATAGTCTGGTTGTTCTGATTCATTGTAAAATTTATTTTGCACAGTGAAACCTTTCTTCCTTTACAGATGCATTATGTTATGTATCTTATATTCTTGCTGATATTTGTACTGAAAAATCAAAGCAAAAACCTTGCATAGTGAATTGAAAATACCATATAAAATTCACAAAATATGGGATGTATGCCTAAATGTGTGCAAGGCTTTATAGCAATTAGCCAAGTTAATTACCATTATTTCACAGCTTGAAAGCATGAAGAATTTTTTTATCATTAGGATAGAAGATATATATTAAGAAATGTTTAGATTTGAACTGAAAATAGTGGATTTCCAGGAAGATTACTGGTCAAGCTATAATTCATCTCAATTAACCCACAAATTCTATCAAAAATACTTCCCAGAAAAATATGTATTATATACATTGAATTTTTAAGCTTAATCATTACATAACAGGTATGGAACAATTTACAGTAAATCAGGAATTGTAATGAAAAATATAAATATTTTGGACAGCATTATTTTTCTTTCTTTTACTTAAACTGGTTTGCCAATCTTTCTTTTAAGATTCAAGCAATGAAATACTGCAACTTTCTCTGCTAAAAATAGATGATGGGGATGAAAAATACATTACTGGGAAATCTGTGAGGTTATCTATTGGACACTTGATAAATTATAATTCCACAGGTAAATAGCAAAACAGGACAAAAGAAGGTGGAGGAAGCTGTAAAGATATTTTCATAAGAGAGTAGAGAAGTGAGCACAAAGAATATATGTACATTAGAATCTCCAGAGAGATTTAATGAAATAGCAAGGCCAGTGGCATAAAAAGTAACTAGTGCCTCTATAATAGTATTAGAAGCAAGAAAAGAGCATGGTAGACCCTCTCTCTGAAGCTAGCTGTAAATGACAAATTTGTACAAGTAACACATGAAAGGAATTAAAACTCATGCTCATCTTCTGTTCTTTGTATCATCATTTAGATGACATTGTCTATGCTGTGCCTAAAAGAGATCTCTTCTAGTTGAGTTTCTTGTCTCAGGCCAAAAGTGTAAGGCTAAATAGTGTGAGAAAGGATTTTATATTTGATACTTGCCTCTAGTAGTTGTGATCCTCTAAGCAACTGCATCTCTGAGTCTTTTGAAAAGGATGTGACTGCTATGTCATTCATATGTCTGACTTGATTTTTCTTGATTGACCTGTTTTTTCCATTTTAAGTCTCTAAAATTTTTCATCCATAATGTTTCTGGGACCAAAAGGTCCATGTCTGTAGTCACAGAGGATACTAAAATTGAATACTTGACAAGAACTGGCTTCTTTAAAAGTAGTAGTCCATTAAAAATGTGTAAACATCTGTATATGTGATAGACTGCTAACTTATCAATGAATTGAAATATATTATTACTGTGATGATTTCCATATGATTGTTTTATTGCACTCACAAGGGTTAAAAGTTTTCTAATTATGATATATCTCAATATAAACCCTTTGATGATAAAGGCTCTTACAATAGTAAACATTAAGTGGAATTAAATTGTTCATACAGAGTAATCTGACTTTGTATTCCAACCAAATGCTGGTAATATATGTGGGCCTGCAGAAGAGCTAATGTCTACAATATCTTAAAGGGACACATTATTAAACAACATCAATTAAAAATGGACAACAAATAGCACAAAAAGAATTTTCTTCTAGGTACAGGTTCTCAGCTAAAATAAACTCGTATCTGTCAGGGTATCTGTCAGGGTTGATCAATCTATATAGAATATTTTTATTATGTGTATATACCACCAAAGTCACATGGATTTATATAACTAATTCTGAGTATTTGCTCCCACATAATAAAATTCAAACTGACAACTGATAACAGCATGGCCAATGATCCAGGATTACAAAGGGCCATCATGATCAGAAGAAAACCATAGGTTATTATTTTATATAAAATACTGTGAAGTTTACTTTGATTGTTTTCTAAAATACAATAAATTCTCTGTAATAAAATCACTTAATGACATCAACTTTATTTGAAAAGATCTTTAACTCTTGAAGGGAAGGGTTAAAAAGTATTATAAGAAATGACAGCCATTGTTTTAAGGTTAATCAAAATTGTCCCATACAAGAAGGAATGATAAGCAGGTTTAGCAGAAATTCCAGGATTATGGGCTAAAAGTAGAGAGCGCTAATCCGTGTTACTTGAATAGATTAATTAGTTGTCTAATAGCTTTGAGAGATGCTGAAATCAACCAAGGGACAATGATTGAAGTCAAGGTTGGGTTCTTTTTTTTTTTTTGCAATTCAGTCATTGTTATTTGCACAGAATATGTAAAATTCAAATTTTTTCTAAGTCCTTAAATTAACACTACAGAATGTAAGGGCTGCCATGCACCAGCAACAAGGTCATTAAAATAAACTTCTGTCTAAGTAAATATGATTAAAACTTGCACTCAGCTCCCTCCTGCTAAAGTTTCTTTCAGAGTTGTCAGACACCTGTTTTCCATGTGATCTCACTTTGATATTTAACATAAATCTCAGTTTTTCCAAGTACATAGTCCTGTTGTTGTGTTAGTGACAACAGCAGGAGATTTCATATGGTCATAAATAATTTATTTTTTAAATCTATCTTGAAAATATCAAATCTAGAAGTTGTCTCTGAGCTTTGGCAGGTGTTTGAGGAATATCTGGTTGAAAAATGAGTTCATCTACTTCTGCATGCATGTTTGAAAGCTTTTCCAATTCTGATAAGTTTAATGAGAGAATAGGGTTAATGCTATCCTTTTCATTGCTATCAATTACTAGAAACCTACTAAGAAGTAATAAGCAGTCATAGACATATTTTTCTAACATTGGAATTTTTTCCTTCTTACGACTACAGTAAAATCTACACTACTCATTACTCACTACTCACAGGCAAAGATCTGTAATTTTGAACTATGATTCTAAAGTATTACAAAACATTTCTCGAAATACTTCATAGTTTCCTTGCTTGGAATGTTTCAGCATTTGTGTTGAAAATAGCAAGGGAAAATAGATTGAATTTGAAAAAATAGTGGACTCAACAATAAGCAGTTTTGCTGTTAAATATGAAAGAAGTGATGGAAATCTCTGATCTAATAGGTATAAGGTTCTTACTGGTTTTAACTAGCTCTATAGACTGTGACTCATTAATTCAAACTGCACTTTAGTAGTAGTACGCGACATTACTGGGTATTACAGACCTTTCCCTTGGAAGTACTGAATCCTAAGAAAATACATACTTTTCAAAGGAGAGGCTGTATTAACTACATATATTGATATGTATATAAGCAACTATGAAACTACACACTTGAAAGCAGAAACATGCTTACTTTTCTAAATTTCATAAATATTTTTCTACTAATTTAGTTTTTGCAATAGCTCTTCAAGCTCTGTTTGCTTCATATTTGCAACAGTGAGTAACTACCTAAATTTATCTTTGTACGTCCTAAGGGACTTGATGTTACTGTCTTGAAAGAAAAGGTAAATCAAAAGGGAAATGTTTCTTAAGCAACAGAAAAAACAGCCTGAAAGGACAGAGTGAGGGTCTGCATAGGTTAGATTTGCTTTAAAAGCACCCATACTGTGCAGGACATTAGAGGATATCCCACATCGGATGCTAGAAATTATTTTGCTTTTGACTTCTAACCTTGAGACTGATAGGAAGACGAGGTCAAAGAGTAAAGGACAATCTTAAAGAGTTTTTTTCTGATGGTTTTCTTGCTGATTTTCATTTTGTTCTATAATAGTTTTGCAAGGATTAAGACCAGAATATTTAGTCTGTAACTAAAAATTTGAGATAATGAAAAATGCATATGAAGAAAAAAGTTGCATGTTTACTTTGGTTTTGTTTCTGCAAAGCAAGCAGAAGGAAATGATTTGTGAAGAGGTTTTTTGTTGCATGACCTTGATTTGTAATTCATTAAAAGGAAGGTTATTAATGATAGGAAAAATAATGTGCTCATAGTTTCATTAAAATGTAAATTTCATTACAAGATCTGACTGGGGTTTTTTCTTAGGCTGCCTTTATTAGGCCTCTCAATAAAAGTAAAAGCCATTCCTTACTCAGCCAATAGAACAGATATTTTGGGTTATAAATATCAGGCTAGAGTTTTAGTAAAATGATTCTTTTTTTTTTTTTTTTTTGTCTCTTTTAGAGGTATGACTTTGTCCCAGTCCCATTTACAATTTAAGGACTGAGACAAATATATATCCTTAAAATAGGTAATAGAAAAAGTATTTGTGGATGATTTTACTGAACCCCTATCAGCCTAATGACTTTCATAAAGCAATGGGGTACTGTAATTTGGTCTATAACATTTCTGATGTGAAATAATGTTGCCTTTCAGAGGCAAATCAGTTTGAACACAGTAAATTTTGAAGTATCACAAATTTTATCAGCTGCCATATCAAATTACACCTACAAAATTCCAACACATATCATTTAAAGAGAACCGATGAATGTATCATGCATGGTAGTACTACACATATTGCATGGTGACCTCAAAGCCACCTTTCAGTATCTGACGAGGGCCTAAAGGGAAGCTGGAGATGGACTCTTCATCAGACACTACAGTGGTAGAACAAGGTATTCCTTGTTCCTGGGTTCAAACCAAGAGAGGGGAAATTTAGGCTGAATATTAGGAAAAATTCTTTACTCGGAGGGTTGTGAGACCCTGTTGCCTGGGAAGGTTGTGGGTGCCTCATCCCTGACAGTGTTCAAGGCCAAGTAGGATAAGACCTTGAGCAACCTGATCTTGTGGGAGGTGTCCCTGCCCATGGTAGCAGGAGTTGAGACTAAAAGATCTTTAATGTTTCTTTCAACTCTTAACATTCTATGATTTTCTCTATTACCCTTTAAGAGCACTGTTTCTTTAACATGAGAAATATCCAAGCATAATTTGAGTAAAACATTCATTTTGCTTTGGTTTGTTTTGTTTCAATGAATTTTTTCTTACCTTATTTCAGATCATAGTTTCACTAAAGTAGTCTGAAGTCAATGCAATGTTACTGTCCTTACAGAGGCCAGGTGGAGAAGGAGGCAATTTTTGTTTGCAAAGACTGGACAAACCAACATGTATCACAAGTGGAAGGTAAAGCTTTTCACTACAGCATTTCCCACAGTGCATTGCCTTATTGAAAACATCTTCCAGTGAAGTAAAGCTAATCTTGGTTATATGCCCAAGATTAAAACAATTAAAGTTGCTACGTGAGAGAAAATGTTATTATATGCATTTTCTAAATTATAGATTACAATCTGGCTGCTGAGTAAGCTTATGCAGAGAGGCACAGTTCCGATTTCTCAATTTATTTCCCTGTTACGTTTGGCATGGGAATTTGTATGCATATATAGCTATGCATGAAACAAATATATATACTTATGGTTTTACTGCTTGGAGTTGTGAAAATAGGGAGTTGTAAGTAAATAATTCACTTACACATAAGTTTGAAAAATACCCTCTTTTGTAAATTGAAGATGAATGAATATCTTTGGTTTATTTGCATTCCTATGCATTCCTGCACAGAGTAAGAAAACTTGTGTCTTTTCCTTATGCAGTTTATGCAGAAGTAAACAAAATAGTTTACTTCTAATATGTATTTTCCAGTACTATTTCCTCCTGCCTGTTTTATTTTGTTTAGTTTTCTTTCTTTCTTTATCACTTTTGACATATGTCAATTAAATAGTCTATCTAGTATACTACCAAGACTCTCTTAAATGTCTTTATATCACATCTCAGCTCCTGGTGGCCTCTTAAAATGATGAAGATTAAATTAAATGAAATTTTTACCATTAACCATCAAAGGAAAAAGAAGGAAACAGAAGCACCTTACAGAGGTGATTAGGTCATGGCATCGACACACAGCTTTCCGCATGTCTAGCATGAGTGATATTAAACAGATGTTCACAGAAAGATTGAGGAACTTAAAAATACAAAGATTGTAATACTTTCTTTTTTTTTTTGCAAACAATTATATTTACAGGTTAGCCATCTTCAATTTATGTTAATCTTAGATTGTTTAAGTACTTATCCTGTCCTGTATATGTTCCCCACTTATTCTGCAAAGAATCCTCAAGAAAATTTCCCCAGTCTCAGCATTTATCTGCTTTTATGGTAATTGCACAGTTTAAAAAAAAATCTCTTATCTCATTGCACAGTCCTTCTAGCTTGATGGCTCAGAATATTTATGGTGTATATTTTTTTTACCTGCTGAGCATTATGAACCAAGCTTTATGAACTATGGCATTAAAAGCCCTCATGCCCAGAGTATAAAGCTGGAAAAGAGAAAAAGTGAAATGACGATGTATCAAAACATGTTATTATAAACACAGATGTTATTTTGTATAAAGAATCTTAATTCAGATGTAGTTGACCATGGAAAAGAAATTGTCACTGGTTATGACAAACATACTGCTAGTGCATTGTCATGTATTTCTTCAGTTAATACTTTCAATTTTTTAAAATACATGATATTGAAAGATTTTGTCAATTAATTTCTTCCTTCTGAGTTGACTATTTGTCAGAATGACAGCCCACTAAATGATGTCAAGAAATATCTAGACATTAAGTTACAACTGTGAGTCTGAAAATTTCAATCAAAGATAATTAATCTAACAAAGCCAAATCTCCAGTACATTGGGATCTGAGATTTTGGCTGCAGGTTATTCCTGTGACACTAGTAATGTTCTATCAAGCTGGTGGATATTACAGACAATAATAAACACCAGTAACTCGAGATGTAATAAAATCAATGGTCCTTAAAATCACAGTGCCATCCGCTATAGTAAGGGATCAAATCATGCAGCTCATGTGTCCCTGAGAAAGTTGGGTTTTCAGCATGAATTATGAAAATCAAATATAACTTCAATTGTAATTGCATGTTTTTATCAGGGTCTTCAAGATATAATGGCAGTTTCTAATCAATCACTAAATTACTGTTTTCTTACAATGAAAACCAAAACATATGTAATTTAAGGTGTTTATCAAATGCCTATGTGTTTCACTTAAAGTCATCTACTGTTATTAGTGCATTTTCCTTCAAAAGGACTGAAGAATTAATCCCTGTTTATAGAGGACCTCATTAATTACTGGGACGAAATTAACGCCTAACAGCTCAGATTTACAAATTGATGTGAATGAGTATAAAAATGCCATCTCAAGAAGTAGTTTCCAATGCACACTAATACAACTCAATCTTTATAATTTAATTTTCTTTTTCACTCCTGGTTGGTTTTATGGGGTGAGTTTCTTCTTCCCTACGCCTTTCCTTTTTCCTTTCTCCTCCCTTTTCTGTTTCCCCTTCACATTCATTCAGTTATCTCAGTAATTAAGGGTAGCTGGCTAAGATCACTGTAGACAATTGGTTACATCAGCTTTAAGCTTTTCTAGATTGATGTGTAGTCTGTAATTTCTTTTTGAAATGTCCAAGGTATCAGCAGGTGGTATCCAGTAGTTAGGAGACACCTGTCACAGAAGCAAGAGACCACTATTTGTTTGATTAGTAATCACTGTCATTTCATAGGTACTTAGGGAGACATAATAAATACTTTGTAGGTACAACATATAGCTATCTCAAATTAGAGTTTGTTGTAAAGAAGATGACCAATTCAGCCTTGGAACCAATCACAATCAGGTTTGGAAATAAGTGTCAAAGTCAGAAACTGGGGAAGCCAACACGGCTATGGAGCCAGTGCTCAGAAAAATAGAAAACAAATAAATAGACAAACAAACTAGAGCACCCCAAATTGCCAGGTTAAACAACATATTCATGAAACAAATGAAACACTGCTTCTTCTGAATAGTTGTCAGAATCTATATTCTTTTTAAGGATCTGAAGTTGACTACCTATTGATATCTCTCTTTGTTGGACCAAATCTAAATCCCTAGACACCATGAAAAACCCTGGAAATAATGGGAAAGTGGGTATTTCCAAAGGTCCTTGGAATATATGTTTCTTCAACAGCAAGGTGTTCTAGACATTGTGAAGGTTTTTACTAATTTGATAGGTACAGGTACCCGGGAGGGATCAGTAAAGGGTGGAGCTGTAGCTAGGAACATATCTACAAAACAATGGAGATCTGTAAGCAGCAGAGGTCTGAGGTTTATGTGTAAATTCTGTTTATCCTGGTAACTGCTTTTTCTATTCTCTAGGTGTGCTTATCTATCTCAATAGGGTAAAGAGACAGACTAATTGCCTGACCTAATAGCTTTAAAGAGAACCTACCTGAAGCATGAGATGGAGTGAGGTACTCTGTCAGAAACAATGCTGTCAGAAAGGCCATGTAGGTGGAAGGTTTCTACACATCTCTTGAATGAAGTGTGTTATTGGTATTAAAACCTGATGCATTCTTATTAGAACATAGTGTGTTGACAAACAAAAATAATTTTATGGAGTTGTTGAAAATGAAACTGAGAACTGCAAATCTGACTCCATGATTTTGCTCATAGCTTTTTTCTGGGGATAGTAAATCTTAGCTCATTGGAAAAAAAATTCTATTTATTATGATATTCTTAAGACAAAGAAAATAATAGGAGAAGTAAACAGTACAGGTTTGGAAAGCAATGTTTTAGCCTATCTATTTCTTTCAAAATTGTTCTGTTAGTGAAAAGGGATCGCTTTCAGGTATAAACTGCAAAGTTAAACATTAATGGTAAAAGAATCTCAGAACGTTCTTTCTCATCAATTAGTGGCAGGAATCTTTTTCCCCTTAAACAAGTAAAAAAATAAGATAGCCAAAAAAGCCCTAAAACCTAAAACCAAACCAAAACTACCGAATCAACAAAACAGCAACAACAAAACACCCAAAAAACTCCCCCCCCCCCAATATGCCCCACCAAAACCTAATCATATTACAACAAATACTTGCAATGTTTTTCTTCTTTTGAACATTAGTCAGTCAGTAGATCATGCACACTGGTGATAATTTTTCCTCCTAGATACTTCAAAGATATGCTGGTCATTTTTAATGATTCTATCTTTGAAGTCAAAAGAGTGAAAATGTATCTGAAAATCTCTCTAAAGCTATTCGGAGATAATTTTTTTCTGGCACCCTGTCTTATGGATATTTTCCCCCCTTTCCATCCATTATAATAACAGTCCAGGGCTTTGTCTGCACTTTGCATCAGCAGTGTAAATTGTTGATTGAACTGTATGTAGATTATTATTCAATTGGAGCTTCGTAATGAAAATGTGTTGGTATAATAGACCAACAAAACAGCAATAATAAAAATGACAAATTTGTTTGTCCTCGTTGTTTTACATCTGGTTTTTAGCTTCTTCTTAATTTATTCCTTTCAGCAGATATACTCAGTACAATTTTGAACCCGAATGAACTCAGTCTATCTACGTCTTAACATTAAATATTTTACCTGTAAAGGCAGAGATAAGCCTCCTATTAGAAATTTATGTGTACCCTGTGTTGTATCATTTTTTATATTAACAGCTAAACAAGTTGAATTGTTGGAATACATAGGAATTAAGCAGAGTAGCATTAGGACTTTTGTGTCTAAATATATGATTTTAGATAAAAAGGTAAAGGGAGTACACTCTGTGCTTGACGTACATCTTTTATTATGCACTGTGGGTGCAGAGACAACTTGTAAAAATGATTTAGTTCATATAATTTTGTTTCATTATATTTACTATGTCTTAGGAGACACAATAGCTGCTCATTAATCTTGTATGTTATCAGTTGAACTCTTTCTTAGAAAGGAATTCTGTGACATGTCTTGTGCCATGGCAGTGGAGACAGCGTATAATAGCTGTGCAATAATGTCAAGTAAATCCTGTCATCACAGAACAACCATTAATAAATAGATCTCTAAGTTAGTAATTTACAGTTAATAGATTGCAACTTTTTAAAATTAATTATTTAATTTGCAAGCAGATGTGATTAGCAAGCTAGCATATGCCTTTTTCTATTTCATAAATTAAAACAAAAAAAACTTTCCTGAGTGTGTCACTACATATATACCATGCCAAATCAAAAATTATTGCTAACCAAGGGCAAGAGGTAGTGTGCTAGTCACAATAAATAGTGCTACAAAGATTCTCAAAAATTGCTTCCAGAAGATGGATCTAGAAGGCAAGTAAAAATTTCAAAAAGTTACTTGGTAAAGACCTAGGCATCAATAGGTCATGGTTTCAGCTTAGAATTTGTTGGAATGAAATCTTATTTCTTTAAAAGCTAAATTAATTCATTCTACTCAGGATCTAATGTGAATAATTTAATTTCACAAAATCTTTGAGAAAGTAGTTAGTTTGAATCAGTTTTGTATCACCACTCTGATCATTCTGAGTAATCTGGTATCATATCATCCATGTATCTTCTGTACAATGACAAAGTTGCTAGCTGCCTTACTTTTATTTATTTGCTAATTTGTAACTGGTGAATTAAATAAACATCAAGGAATAGATGGCTCAGTACTCAGTAACATGTTTTCTTGTCATACAACATACTTTTAGCCATGTGGGACAAAAATAATCCAGTTTGCCAGCTGGTATTTTTTATTTGAATGGCCCACTGCCAACTGGTTGTTATTTCCTCAGTCACACTGAAATGGGAAACAAGCTCTTGCTGCACATACATACCCACTTCTATTGGTACTTTGCCCCAGGAATAAACTAGTTGCTGCTGTGAAACACTGTTTGCACCTTACCCAGAATTCATCTATGAACGCCGGGAGAGAGGGTGAAAATGATTCCAGCTTGGCCCTTTGGCTTTGACTAGACAATTAATAGGTGCCTGCCACTTCGCTGTTCACACTGGAACATTTAAGAAAGAAAAAGTCTACACACTTGTAAATTAGATTCAACATCCATTGCTCATAATCATCATTCTTTGCTTCATGGATCTTAGACACTATAGTTGGAAAAGAATCAATACGTCTTGTCATCTGTCTCTCTGCCAGCGCAGGTTTACTTGCTATTATATGTTTACTGGGTGCTGTCTAGTCTAGTTAAGTTTCAAATTATATCTTTCCTAATTTTTCTTTGTTAGAAATTTAATCAAGAATAGGGTAGATTCTACTTTCTTCATTTTTTTGTTGGTTCATTTGTTTATTTAATATTTCTTTACAGTCAGCCTAAATGTTCCTCTGTTCATTTATCCTTGTGCCTCAAAACATTCCTCCTTCACGACTTTGCCTTTTTCCCTTTCTACCTGCTGCCCTTTGTAGTCAAATAAAAGTTTCTGTATTCCATTAAGTCATACAGTTGCACTTATCCTTTCCCCATTGCAAAAAATCACACTTTCTTTCACCAATGCATGTCCATATACCATCATTCACAAAAGAAATTTCTGAAATTTCTGAAAAGCTGTTTTACATATAGATACCTGAACTTCTATTATTTATCGTTACTAAGCTGGACTCAGGAACTTACCATGTGACTGTATTCTAATATATCAGATTTATTTTCATCATAATAGCAGCTCTAACTTGCAATAGATTAAATCATAAATTTGACTTATAGTTTTATGAAATGAGAAATGGAGGTCACTCCCTCACAGATAAGGTATCCCCAGAATTATCAGCCATTTGACACCATGTACTGAATTAGTAAAGACTCTCTTTCTGAAAACTTTGAAATATTTAAATCATCCTGACACTAGGATCCCACCTGGTTCTTGGTATTGTATAAAGCTCTAAAGATCTAAACTCGTATTATAGTATTTCCTTATGTTGAGTGCCTATCTGAGCTGACTGTGAGGTGCTCAATAAATAACAGACAAATTCTGCTATCACAATTACAATGGCAAGAGTGTAAACCCTTGAGTGGTAGGAAACAAGCACTTAGTATTTCTGATTTGGTTGACAAAACACTCCCCAGAGACTTGTCATCTTGCAAGCAGTGATTGCACAGGTTAATCAATACGAGTTCTTTCTGACTGTTTTAGGTGATCTTAGAAGGAAGAAAAAGAAAAACATTGTAGGAGATAATCAATTTTGTAACAATTGCTTTGGACAGAGAGGGAGGCTGGTATTTCACAAAGGATTGTATTATTTCAAATCTGCTGTTCTCAGAAGGCCAAGACAACCACTAAAAAACCATCTGAAATATTATGTACAATTCTGATTATATTTGTTCAAGAAAGAAAAATTCTGTTTGGAGCAAGTCAAGAAAATATCGTTGGGTGTAATCAAGGAAATTAGCAATCTGCATTAAAACTTGCAGAGCCTGACATTATAATCTAGTAAAAAGGAACTAAAGAAGAAAATAGATCTTATCAAAGTGTCTGGGAAAGAAGGATAGTATGAACATGAGATAATGAGAAATAGTAACGGATATTCCACACACTAGACTATACATAAACAAGTTATGAGTAAATTTATGTTTGAAATTAAAGGCAAATATTAGCTGACAGTAGGGTTCTTGAAAAGTGCAATGGAACCCAAATATACCTGTGAACAGGAGTATAAGTGTTTCAGGATTTGCTGGCGTCCAGGAGGAACTGTATACAAGGTTGCAAACAGACTTATCGAGTGGTAAGGGCTGACTGCCTGCAAGAAAATCACAGAAACACAGACCGGCTGAGACTGGGAGGGATGTCTGAAGCTCATCTGGTCTAATGAGCCTACTCAATTACTCGCGGTCAGAGAGTGCTGTCCTGCACTGTGTCCAGATGACTTTTGCAGATTTCAAAAGGCAGAGATTCCACAAACTCTCTGGGCAATTTGTTCTCATGCTCAGCCACCCCCACAGTAAAAAGTGTTACCTTATGTTCAGCAAACTATGCTTCAGTTTGTGTTCTCTTTTCCAGTTATCTCTACACAAGAGATACCATATGCACTGCCAGACATTGACTACTCAGTCACTACGTTTCACAAAAATTATTTCAGAGCTTGAGTTTCAGATATCTTAAACTCTTTACACAAACTGCTTTGTTTTATGTTTCTTTTTCTTTTTGATAGCCAAGCTGGTTTTCCCTCTAGTGCAGTCCTAAAGTGCTCTTGTATTCTTTCACAAAAGCTGGAACAAAGCTTCTTTGGAACTGCCAGTGAGGTAACCTTGAGGACAAAGAGCTTCTCACCTTGAAGTTTTGTGTAAGCATAAGAAGTCTTAGCATATGCAGATTTTCTGGGCATTGAAGTGACAGGTGTCTGATTATCTGGCTATAAACAGTGGCTGTTTTAAGGGCCAGCACAGTGATGTCTTGTGCTTTGCAGACTGCTATAACACTGTGAAACATTTGTGCCCATCTGAGGCACCACAGCTTTCGGGGATGCCAGTTTGAGGTAGCTGAACACTTTGCCTTATTTAAAACGGTAATTTATACTTTTATCTAAATAATAGTCTTTCTCTAATAATCTCTAATCCACTATCTCTAATAATCTCTATCTCTAATAATGGCCATATGACCCCCTGTTTGCTAAAATTATTTGTTTTTATATGAAGTTATAATTTGATACCCATACTCACAGCTTTTGTTCTCTGGGAAAATTTCCTTCCAGCACCATTTTTTGCTTAGTAAAATCTTAGTAAGCCTGTCATTCTCAAATATTCCATCCTTAAGTAAAAAAAAGTGGAATTTAAGATTATTTTCCTGTGTTTGCATATTCAAATCATAGGAGGATTAACTAACTTTCTTTATCCTTGAAATTCTGTTAGAATAATAGTTTGATCTCTCTACATTTGTATTTGTATTTGCTACTAAATACAAGATATGCTGAGTGTCAGCAATGGCACTACAAAACAGACTAAATCAAAACCTAATTGCTACAATAAATAAGTTTCTGAATAGAGCTAGTTCATTTCCTATTAAATGCAAGCAATAGGAAAAGAAAAAAAATCAAGTACTTTCAGAGCTCTATAAATACAGTTTGTGACTGACCTGAGAAAACATAAAATAGGGGATAAAGATTACGTCATTGTACATCATAAATATAAAAAAGAGAAGATTTTTTTTAAGTTCCTGTATTTAGTCTTATTATTTGGTAATAATTAGTAACAATGAAATAGTGAAATTAGTGTTTTCTTTAGAAACAAATACTTTTGCCATAGATGGATTTTTCATTATGTCTTGCAATATCATTTTTTCATAAATATAGAAATCCTTATACAAGAGGAAGTTGGTTTGACTTGTGCTAATGATTACAAACATGAAAAAGAGTAAGCAAAAAATGAAAATTTAAAATTGAGTTTGGCAGAAATTTGAATCAGAAATATCATATTCAGCTGATATACATATATCATTATAGACATATATTACATTACTTTACGTATACTTATATGCAAAAATACACACCTGTAACTATGCACTTAGGAATACCTATACACATCCCACAGTTTCCAAAGAGCAAAGCAGCTCAGTGTTTGTCTTATCCCAAAGTTAAATTAACACTGGGGTAGCTCTTCTAAAGTACCTAATAAAATTCTTAATATACTTAATATACACTACTAAAATTTAGCAGTAAATAAAATTGATTTCACATCACTTTCTTTTGGTAGATATTTTTGGGTAGTTATTATTTTCCCCAAGGTCAGCAATCTATATACAAAAGCAAATATATAAAGATATAAGATAGCTGTTCATTTCTATATGAACAGGGTGTTCAAACATTTGAGTCCTAGTCTCTGTTTTGAAATGGAAAATCTATTAACCCGAAATGCTGGTCTATAGAAAAAGAAAAGTGTATGTTTATATAAACATACATGTGTCTATGTGCACGTGTATATAACTAAACATTTTTATATATGCGTAGATACACTCTTGAAACACATGTAATACATGAGATATATATATATATACAAATATAGGCATATAAGGATACATATACACATATAAATATATGTTTATATATAAATATACCTATCTACATACATATCTCTCTATCTCTCTCTATATATGTGTTTATGTATTTTTGTGTGTATCTATCCATGAATCTAAGCTGGCTATTTGCTAGGATCCTATAGGTGATAGAGAACAGGACAAGGCAAATGAGGATGTGGTCACCATAAAAAGGAAGAGCTGACTTTCAAAGCTTGATGCCTGGAAGATTTCCCTGGAACTGAGTCATTGTACAGTATGTGCAGCATGTACTCTTTACTGAAATATCTATTGCAATTTTCTTCTTCTAGCTATAACTTTGATGTGCACCATTGTGTATGACTGATTTAATTCCAATTTAGTGTATGGTTTCAAATCTTCTCATCAGAATGTTTATAAAACTGTCTTGACAAATATTTATGTTCTAACATCTCTCATGAAGTCCTCCTATTTGTATTCCACCGTTTTCCTCTTCACTGATGTGAGTAATTATTCTTTGGTCTACTGAATCTCAGTTCTAGTTGCAGCTGCATGGGACCCATAAAAGTTTGGAAAATATAATTACTCATTGCAAGTAAGCACAATATCAGTGTGGTTCTCTGATTAAAAAAAAAAAAAAACAAGCAGCTTAAAAGTTACTTATTCCATGCTTTATCATGTAAAGCTCTAGCTTTCTGTTCAATGTGGACAACAAAACCACCTGTTAGAGCAGGGAATATTTCTGTCATTAGAAGGAGTAATCTCTTCTACTACATTATTAACTCTTACTATTTCGTAAGAAATAAGAAAATTAATTAAAAATATATTTGACTGAAGCCTTTAAGATGCACATCTTCTATTGCATAAAAAATAAAAATATGTTTAAATTTGCACTATCTCTGTCTTTCTTTCTCAGGCCAGATAATCCAGATGCAGAGTCAAAGTTTTGGTGATTATTACTCTGCAATTAAAATAATTCCTTCACAAAGAAAACCTAGTTCTTCTCAGCATGCAAAACACCATATTCCTTGCTCTCAGTACTCTACTCTTCTGAGAGGCAGTGCTCTTACAGAGGCATTTCCTGTGAGCATGCTCAGAATTATAATTTCAGTTGTCTTAAAGGAAGGGAAAATTAATGGCTGTCACCAATGACATAGATGAAGGTATTGAGTGAACCTTTGACAAATTTGCAGAGGACATCAAGCTGAGTAGTGCACCTGACACACCTGAAGGATGGGATGCCATCCAGTGGGACCTGGACAAGTTTAAGAAGTGGGGCCATGGGAATCATGAGGTTTAACAAGATCAAAAGCAAAGTGCTGCCCCTGGGCCAGGGCAAACCCTGGTATCAACACAGGCTGGGGGATGAAGAGATGGAAAGGCAATTTTTACTTTTTTTCTGTGATTCATGCATCCCTTCAGGCCTAAGGCACTAATTAAAAGAAATAAGACAACTCTAAAGAAAGATATTGTAAGAAATTATTCCTTTTAAAGAAATCTATATAACTTTTACATGAAAGAAAAGAGTCAAACTCAAGAAATGAAAACATCCATTATGTAAACAAAACTATTACAGAACATATGATTATAAAGATACTATGAAAATGGATGGTGAGTTAAACACAAATGAAGAACTGTATATGATGAATAGTTGAGTAAAGCAAGAGGTTTGAGTCTTCATACCAATCCATGGGTGAAAATTATCCTGGTGATACAATCTATATTTAGACAAAGCACTATGATAGATTTTTTTCCTTATGCTGAAAGCGTTTAAGCTTGCACGTAAAAAGCGTTCATGAGGAAATTAACACTGTGTAATCTTCTCTTGAATAGCTCATTAAAATATCTTCTATTTGTGTGCATTTTTGCATTGTAATTATTTATCTGTTTCTGCACACATAAACCTTGTGTTCCTATCCTACACTGCATTAGAGTCATGTAGTTCTCGTCAGTATGCTGGACAAGTTCCAGTGCATGCTTATTCTTATTACACTTTTTCATGTGACCTTTACTAGTTAGAGGTTGAATTCTACATCCCCTTCTTTTTTTCCTTTTAAAAGAGGGTGACTGTTTAGAGACTATTCCCAGTGCTGATATTGCTACATGATACTGAAAGTATTTTACTAGCAGCGTTTGGTTAGATGGATTTTCCATTCATAGAGCTCAACTTCTCAACTACAAAACCCCAATATTGCAATAATGTCCCAAAAAAATTTCACCAAGTTCTAATAAATTGTAGTGTTTTAGTTTATTGTCTTAGAACCAGAGTTCACTACTAACACAAAGTGTAATTTAGTAATCTTCATGTAATGTGAAAATACACAGATACAATGAAATAAAGTCATCACATTTTACTGGCTTTAAAATTATACCATCTGCATTGAATATCTATTGCAGCTGAGATTACTGAGATAGTTCTCTCAAAACTTTTCATGGTGATGATTTTTAGGAAGTGGTGCAAATTTCTGGTGTGAGCAAGTTAATTTTGGTTGTATATGAAAATTGGTTTTGAAATCCTAAATCTTAATTAACTATGTATCTGAATTTTCTGTGTTAAAGCAAAAAATTGAGATAGTTACCATAAGCAGAGGGCTTATGGTAATTCGTACTTTAATCAGATTTTATAAGCCACAAGTAGTGTTCTACCCATATTTTTTTTTTTAAATTACAGGACAGTTAGCAAACAGACAGGTAAGTCCACTTTTGGTACATCAAATCCACTTCTCAAGTAGATTTTCACCTGTGACCTGGATGACATTTCCAAAAGGTATTAATGTAATCTCAAATACCTTCTGTAAATTTTGTATTCCATGTAAGTAATTTTTGATCTACAAAAATCTCTGAATTCAAACATGAGTGGCCAGAAGGTATAGTTACACATGTAACTTCTTTCACCTGGAGATAGGATATTTCCTTGATCTACACAGAATATATTAAAATATCTTTCTGCTGCCCTGTTTACACTTAATACTGTACCAAATTGTGTTAGATTAGCTAATTTCAGCCTGTAGAGCAGCATTCTGAAGAGAATATAGAGTTGCAGTTATTAATTGTTGATAAGTTATTCAGTATGCAGTTGTCCAAACTTCATTTCTCACGTCATCATACACTGAGTTTTTGCTTAGTCTGTTCATTTCTACAGAACAAAAAATACTCTTCAAATAAAGGTATCAAAGATTATTCTGTTCTCTGTACACATTACGCATTTGAAGATGCAACAGACATTTAAGAATGTCTGCTGCTGATATATAAAAATTATTTTAGCCAAAAATATGCCACAGGAAAAGATCAAATATAAAGTGAAAAATTAGTTCAATCTTACTTCCCAATCAAAATAAAAACAAGAGTGAAAATAAATACAAGGAACTCCTTAGTTTAATAAATGTCTGCTGAAAACAACAAAACCTTGCTTTCCTCAAACTCCTGCTTTAGTGATGTTCTAGGACTTTTGGATTTAGTTATTAGTATTACAGTGAATGGTACCAGTAAAAAGGCTCTCTGTGTAACCTCTTTCCTCTGTTTGAACCTGCTTTTGGAAAACATAAGTTGCTCATTTTTTACAAAGTGTCACTCAAGTATTTTTGGTGATTTATCTGTTCTTATACTCTTCTTTCAGAAAGTCTAGGTGATTATTAGATATATAAAGTAGCCAGAGGTCAATGCCCTATATTAGGAAAAGAAGCAGAACAGAAATGGTTGGAGATTTTTCTGTTGGAGAGTCTTCTTCCATACTGATCTTTTAATAAATGTGAAATACTAAGAAAGGATTTTACCTCAGTGGCTTCCACTCACTAAGATGTGGTAGGCTGAACCAGATGACAGCTAAACCTTCAAACAGTCACTGACTCACTTGCCTGCAGTGTGATACAGGGAGAGAGCTATAAAAGGTAAAAATGAGAAAAACTCATGGGTTGAGATGAAGCTAGCTTAATAAGAGAAGAAAGAGAAGAGGTGGGGAAGAACTGAAAGGTTGTGACAATCAGTCACCACCTCCCACCACCAGAATTGTGCCCAGACAGTCTGCATGAAATGGTTAGTTTGGAAAACCTGCCTCCAGTCTTATTGCTGATCATGATGCTATATGGTGTGGAATATCTGTTTAGTTCAGTCAGGTCAGCTCTCTCAATATCTTGTCCATTTCTAGCCTACATGCTGAGGACTAGCTTTAGATACAGAGAAGGCCTTGATACCACAGAAGTACTACTCAGCAACACCTAATACATTAGTGTGTTACAGCCACTGCTTTGGTCACAAGTCACGTATGAGCTGCTGTGCACAAAATTAACTCCATCCCAGCAAAATTCATCACATAAGGATTGCACAAGTGATGAATAAGGATGAACATTTGAACAAGTGTGCACGTGTGTGTGTGTGTGCATGCGCGCATTGCGAACACATGTGATTACATTTTGTTCTAACTAGTTCTTAATCTGCAATCAAAATGTAATTATTTTTAGTCGAAAATAGGTCTGCAGTTAGAATAAGATGGAAACACATGACAATAATATCTAAAATGACAAACATTGTCTTGTTACAATAGGAAAAAATCAGATTGACTTTTTTAGAAGATTGTTAAATTGTAATAAACTTCCCACAAGAACAGATACTACTGTGTTTGGAGTAACACAATAGTGGTGGGGTGAAAATTAAATTATTTTAATAAATCTGGGTTTGAGCAGCAGTTCCTTCTATGAAGGCATAGAAGATTATGTTGAGTTTGAAACACATTATCAAGCAAACATGTTCCTACAAGTTCCTAGTGCTCCACTAACTAGGGTGAATATGTGTAAACAGTATGAATTTCAGGAACTGAGTGAGTGGTGCCATGATGCAAAGAAAATCTCATGCTTCTAGATTGGATGTGGTGCTATGCAAGGAACACACTTCCTGAAGCAGACTCTAAGAGGAAGTCTTAGATAAGGTGAATAATTTGTTGACGATGTACTGGAGAGCTCTGCCTACAAGAAAACCTGTAGCAATTTCTATATAAGCAGGTGAATGCTTGGGAGGAAAGAAATTGAAGAAGAAGTTGGAAAGGGTTTTAGAGTGAGAGACTCCATGAGTTCCATCTCTTTAGCTTTTTGAATAAAAAGTTAAACGATGACTTGATCACCAACTAAAAGAACCAATATGGAAGACAGAGGTGACACAGTATATATACAGAACAGTATATATTATAAATACTTTATTTTCTGGTAATTGTATCTACGTGAATTTAGAAAAATCATCCAGTTAAATGGTAGTCTAGATTTTTGGGGTTTGATTGGTGGTTTTCTTGGTTTTGGTTGTTTCGGGTTTTGTTTGTTTGCTTCTTTCTTTTCTTTCTTTCTTTCTTTCTTTCTTTCTTTCTTTCTTTCTTTCTTTTAGGAAGAAGAAATGAATCCTATAAAAACTATATGATATTGATGAAAGACAGTATCACAGAAAGACTAATTAATTTGTAGAAGTCTCTGCCATTTTTAGTACAAAATGTTAAACATTAGATCACTTCCAGTGGGCTTTGTAATCACTTAGATTATTTAAAATAATGACTGTAAGGGTGGTATAATTAGTTATGACTCTAACAAAAAAAAAACCTGCTGAAATGGTTGTGGTGTAAGTGTGGAATAAATTTCTCCATTTTTTTTTCAGGATTAGCAGTAGAAACATCTGAACTCCATTGCTGGAGTGAAATGTTCAAAACAATAAGAGCCACTATGTGAAACACTAGTAAATACAAGGCAGGTCAGAAGTTAACCTGCCTGCATTGAGGGGCTGAAAGCATTTTAAGCTGATTACAAATGTAGAGAACTCCATATTAACCTTGTGGAATTGGTAGCATTTGAGAGCCTAAGCAGGCAGGATTGAACAAAGATAGAAAGACAAAGGAGGCATCAGACAAAAGAGGTGTTAGCGGTTGAAGAGACAGAGAGAGAAGGAAGATTTTTTTGGGAAAAAAATTTAGTTGCTAGCAAAAACCCTGCAACTGTGAACAGAAAAGTTCTTTTTGCTCTTTTTTTGATTCTGCTTTGAGGGAAGAATAAAGGAACAGGACTGCCTGAAACATCAGTTTTAATTCCTTGCAGAAATATCAAACATCCAAAAAAATTGTTATTTGCTTGAGATACATGGCATTTTTTAATTATAATTTCTTAAGAAATGTCTTTTTCTAAGATTTTTCTTAGGGATTATCTTTCTTCAGATGTATTTGAATTATATTACATTGTAATATGTGTTGTTACAGTATATTATATGTAATAATGATTTTAAATTACTCTATGTGAAAACAAAGATAAAAACACTAATGAAATATACAGCGCAATAGCTAATAGTTTTTATATTTCTGTGTATAGCAGTTTTTAAGTAGCTGAACTTGAAAAGGATAACTAATTTTTAATCTGGTGAAGTTTTGACATTGAAGTAAAAAATTATATATCATTGATGACAAGAAAACTGGTTAATGCTGAGTTAGCTACTGTATTTTTATCTTACAATAATTAGCAGTTAAAGAGAGACAAGGAATAAGTTTTAAGACATATAACTTGGTTTCACAAATAATACAGAAAATGATATTGTAAAAGTCTAGAAATATGTTAGGCTGGTATTCATAAGTTCATCTAGGGTTAAAAATGTTACCAGATCCAACAGAGCTCAACTTCATGGAGAATTCTGCACCTTACTTGAAACTCTGGCAGTTGCTTTTCTGCTCTTTAAAATGTCTGAACCACAAAAAGGGATGTGAATACTTATTAACTTTGTAAGGGATAATGCTTTAGTTTAATGTATGAATTACCTCACATGTAAAAATTCTTTAGTGAGGATGGGTTAATGCCACATGAAAGAGTAGGTTTCCTCAGACCCTTTGTGTTTGATTGTCTGTCAGCGCTCCAGGAGACCTGAGACCAATCTTGTGGCCAACCAGTCTGTCAGTGTTTTGCTGCGGGGACTCTAGGCTGAGCAGTCCTCCTGGATTGAGGCAGCAGTTCGTCTCACTCATTCAGGGTCACATGACAACAACAGGAGAGAGACCCTCTCCCGGGTCTCCACACTTTCATTTGAGTATGCTACCCACTGCCAGAGACTGCCAGTGCCCTTCAAGGACTCACGCTGACAGTTTACAGAATAACACCCCTATTAATAAAATTGTGACAGATAAAGGTTCGAGGATTGCTGCTGTTAGTATCTGACTGTTAAAACATAATCAAAACAATATATTAATAAGCTCTAGTGTCTAACGAAAGCTAGCGTGAGGGCATAATTCAACATGCATATATTATGGTTTTTACCCAATCAGCCTCCCTACGGGGGAGAACACAGGTTCAGTCAGTCAACAGATCCCAGAAGTTACAATGGAGACTTCCCTAACATCTACCCCTTTTTAACTTACTTTTATACTTTTATACTATTCATGTTCAGAGGAGTTTGAGAGACTCTAGTAGTACAACATACTTGGTGGGGGAGTGATCACACATTAAGGGTGGGTAATTTTGGGGTCAAGGTATGTGTCAGCATTACGTCTGAGGAGAGTGATTTCGTCACCACTGATGGTTCAACAGCAAGACATTGTCTTTTATCGCCCTTGGTTGATAGCTGCTATGAGGCTTATCAGCTAAAAGTACCTCTGAGTTCCCTCCTCTGCAAGGATTTCAACAGAGATTGGCTGTGGTGTTACCACTCAACTCTACCTCCCATTTCACCTTCCACTTAACATATACTGTGTTTGGGAAGTCGGACAATGCTGACTGTATTCCATCCAGGAAGTAACAATCACGTTTTCCCTAGAACTTCTGTTGTGTTATAACTGTGTCTATAGCTTTCCAATCTACTGCCTCGTCTGTTTCATCTACCTCTTTAACATGTATTATGTGCATGTTGACTGTAATTCTCATCTGTTAAAATGTAACTTTCCAATTTTCTTTGATTTTAATCTCAGTCCTTATTCCCATTTAGCACTTCCACACCTTTTCTATAGTTTTCTGCAGAGGTATGTTTCTGTTGTAACATAAATATATTTATTTAAGACAAATCTTCTGCATTACCTATTTGTGAGGGATAGGATGCTTCATCCTTGGTGTTGCTCACTTCATTCAGATTTCCAAATTTTGGCTGGGCTTTTAGGAATTTCATACAAATCTTTACTGTTGAAATGTTTTGCTGAGGTAATATATTGTACTGTTGAATTTTCAGGGTGTATTGATAAATTTAGACTTTTATAAGTATAAATAGGATTCATAGACCAATTTTTGAGATTTGTGTTTCTATAGGTGGGAAAAAGATATATGCCTTATGATCTTTGTGATCAATTCAAACAAATAAAGCAACTTGCTATTTAATATACTTGGGTATGTAGTCATTAAGTAAAAAGAAAACGAAACCAAACAAAAACCGAAAAACAAAAATGCAAACTGATATTTTAAGAGAATTGTCAGAGAATTGTATTGATAAATCTACTCTTCAAAAGATAGAGCAAATATACATGATGCAATTTATTTCTTCTATCATACATTTAGGTAACAGTGGAAAAGTTTTGGTGATTTCATAGGGGTTTTCCTATATGTTAAAAATATAAAATTCTTTAATGAACACATTAGAAAAAGCTAGTGTCCAACATAAAGCACAGTTCTTGAATGCAGTAAAAATCAGCTCTTTGTCCCACCACAGTGGTCTTCTTGGAGGTGTATAAAAACAAATTATGATTTTAGGATAATTTTTTCTTGAGGAAGGGGGTGCCTACTTTTTTTTTTTCCTAATATTTCAGATGATTAATATTATATTCATAAACATTATATAGCTTCCTGTTTAGATTTCATAATATTACCTTTTTTCCCCCATCCATTATAAGTATTACATCATGAGAAAATTGCCAGGTAAGCATACATAGCTGAAGCGTTAATAATGTACAGTTTAATGAGTCTGACAAAATAGTTATGGGGCTCAGATAACATATGTCCTATTGTCCCAGTTTGAGACAAACTCAGGAGGAATAGCCCCTCCCCTACCAGGTTCACAGAGCAATCTCTCGAAGGAAAATGTAAAAAAACTGTTTTATTTACAAACACACCAAGTGCTAGCAGGCACAGGCAGATGAATAATGCACTATTATAAACTTCTTGCAATGGAAAGCAAAACCTGGATAAGCTCAGCAGTCCTTTCCGTGCCCCCTTCTGCCAGCCTGCAGCACCGGGGACCAACCGGGGGTCTGAGGATGTGATCTGGTGTTGTGAATCGGAGCTCAGTTGAAACAGTTCCAGGAAAAGAAAAAAAAAATGTGCTCTCCATCTCTCTCCCTTGAGAAACAGAGCTGAAAAAGACTGGCCAAAAACCAAAAAAAACAGGAAGGAAAAAAACCCACCCTCTCTGCCACTTGCAAAGCCGAGTGAGTGAGAGAGAAAAGAGAAAAAAAAAAACTGTCCAAGTCCCAGGGGAGTGTGTGCCGTTGTTTACATTCTTTAGCCTGAAACACTCCTGGATACTAAAGGTACAGGATTCCTGTTTGGTATAAAGCAGACAATGGGGATAACTGGTGTCATTACAGTCAAACTCAGGACATTTCATCCCTTATCCAATATCGTCGGCTTAATGCCCAAGCTAATATATTCTAGTTTTACACACATACATTTATATACACATATAGACAGCTATATACAGATAGTGGCAGTGACATTCAGAAAACAGTTGTATTCACACATGGTTTTCACCCAATAATCAAATCTCCCTGCAGCACACCAAGTTGGGTTCCATCTCTCTTCCATGTGCAACCTGGTCCCTGAGCAAAGACAACCCCACGGGTGGGTTTGTCTGTTCTTGAAGCAGAAGACTCCCTGAGAGTCCTCTGGCATGTTCTACCGGGACCTTGTCTCCATCTACTTTATGCGGGGGCTCAGCTTGGGCAGGGCCTGCTCGGTTTGTGGAACCTCGGGTGTTCACTAACCAGGTGGCCTTTGCTAAATGCTGCTCCCAATTTTTGAAAGACCCCACACAGAGTACCTTCAAGATGGCTTTAAATAAACACAGGACATCTATCTAACACCAGTCTTTCTGCCATATAAACTTGAAAAATGCAAATTTCTATCCTATAGTGAATTGCTACCTGTTTACTGCAGTTAGGTATTACACCGTAATTTTTGAGCCGTTCTTAGTAAATGTGTATCATTCTTTGAGGTGAGAGGTGTGGAGTTGGTTTATTATGGTCAAAATTTATTTTTAACTGTAAAATGAGATTTCTCTTACAAACAGGATACTATTTTGTAAAAGATTGGCAGTTCACATGCACGCAAACAGGATCTTAAAGGATGGAATAGACGTGAGCAAGAAGTAAAAGAAAAAAAGCCATTATTTTACACTTTAATCAGAGCTGGTCAAAATTCTTCTATGAAAATGTATGTCTTTTGCCTATTAAAAACAAACTTGTGTTGTTAGTTTCTTCATACTACCACTAGCGGTATACTGTATATTTTAACAGAATCTTTACTTTAATTGAAAATCTGAAATAATATTTGTTTTGCAATATGTCATCTTCTGTCTGAGCCAGAAGAACTGTTTAGTTTCTGGTGGGACAGAGACATTTCCTTTGTGCTTTTACTTGACTGAGTCGTAGGGTTTTAATATTTACTTGAATTTTAGTTTTAATCTGAAGAAGTGAAAATTAATTACTAAGATGATACTAGCATATTTCTCTCTGTAGGTCAAACTTTAAGGAAGTGCCAGTGTGCAAATTATGGACTGCTGTGCCCATCTCTGTCATGTTTCCAGGTGTAAACCCATATCGTTAATTAAGGACCATATAATTTTTTGCATCAACACATCTCTTAGGTAATTTTTTAATGACAGAAATGCCAGCCAGAATTTAGGCTGGATTCCCTGATGCCGCAAATGGGATAAGGCAGTGTTAAAAAACAGAGTAGCCACTGTTCATTTTGTAGCTTCCAGCTACTCCCAAAGTCTGATTAAAATATGCATAACCTGGATAAATATATATGTAATTAAAAAGACTTCAAAACTACCTTCTTAACCATTCTATAGCTTTGGATTTGATCCATCAGTGCACTGGTTAGGAAGAGAAAGAAGTATAACTTGTGTGTTAGGTTCTTTCACGAAGAAGCTTCAAACTTGTTCTACTTATGGCAATGGCAATTCCCTAGAGCCAATAATTTGATCCATAAGTCTCTTTCATCATTATCTATTCTTTGACCAAATCCAAAATTGTCCTGGGAATAGCACAGAGCTTTCATGGTCAATGGCACCAGTCAAGCTCTATGATTTTCTGCTAATAGAGGCTTACCCATAACTATACATCTTTCCCATCACTTTCTCTGATTTGTTCCTGGAGGAAACAGCAGGTAACAATACTTGTAGATATGCTGTTCACAGTGATGTATTATGACATGTCCTTGAGAAGGGACACATTTGATCTTTAGTCTGCATTTACAAATAATAACTTCTTGCTGATCTGGAGAGAAGATAGGAGGCCTACGTGTACTAGCAAGTACTTTAATTCTAGATGCTATAGGGATACTCCTCTAATGGAGTGAACAGACGTAGGGTCAGGAGGATGGGAGGATTTGTCACAGAAGACAAGAAATGAATATCTGATGTATACATTAACAGCCTTCCTTAAATTGTTCCCAGTAATGTCACAAAAAATCATGAATTTGTTTTAACTACAATTCTTAGAATTGATGCTATGTACACTGGAAAGATAAAGTGAAAACACCTTAATTCTTTTTTTATTTTTATTTTAAAATTAATAAATCTTTGGATGTAAGAATTCAGTGTGTGTTAGGAAAAGACGAAAAAACAGTCTCATGAAGGAAGACTGAGGAAGAAATTGGAAATATAGTCTGGTCATGTTAGCTACTTTGGAATAACATTGAAGAAAAGCATATCTGAAATGACTCTTTTAGATATGAGGTCATTAGTCACAAGTATATTATTTTTTTTACTTTGGTTTAAGGGTAATTTATTTACAATGTGCTGACTATGATACCTTCTTAAAGAACCATTTTGTAGAAGGTGAAGCATTTTCTTTTAGAATACTCTTAAAAGCAGCTTTTACATCAAAATATTGCATCACTTTATTTTCTTCCTTGAGAACATTGTAAAGCCAAATCCTTCTGTTTATAATCTGAATATGAATGCAAATCTTTCTAGAGATACTGTGATGCTTTAACTTCTAATATCATCCAGAAGACTAGATCTTCCTAGAATGTTTCTTTAACCTTAATTTTTCAAAATCATTTTTCATTCCTCAAGATAGGACTTAGTGAGGACTTAATAGAGTTTTTGACTTCAGCCAAAATTTTTTATGGCTAATACTGCGTGGATAATACTTCAGATGAAATACAACATAGTTTCTACTGAAGTTTTATGGATTAGAATTGTACATAATGAGATCTTCCTCTAACATAATTTCCTACAAGTCAATTCATTTAGTGCAAGCAAATCTGTGTACTCTAGAATGTATGATTCATGAAAGAACATTTGTATCCAAAATAATTTTTCTATAAAGAAGTAATAAGAACAGAAATTTATTTTCATTATCATAACCATCATATATATTTGAGTCTCCAAATGTTGCCTTATTAGCATCAATATTCAATTCCTGATAAATAATTGTGACCTATGCAAACTATCTGAGACTAATAAAAAAGAATATTGAAGGTGAGAAAGTTATTAAAATGTAATGCAATATTGGTTGACCATGTATGGTTGTGCGACATGCAATAAAACAAAACCGACTCTGCCATGATGCTGACCAAAAGGTTGAGCTGTATTGGACAGAGATCTGAACAGCTTATTTAAATTAAACCCCCAAACCAGGAATATTCTATTAAAATCCATCAGCTTCTTCCTTATGATCTTAGGCCATTTACTGAAAAATTAAAAGTCACCTATAAGACCAACTAACCGTCTTTTACATACCTTAATTTAGGAGGTGCACATATGTACATTTTATAATTGGTCCAAGGGAATCTACTCAGTGTTGATAAATATGTCTAAAATGACCAGGTCATTTGCCACATAAAAAATCCATATGCATTTAAAAAATTCTCTAGAAAGAGTGAATACATTTAGCCAGACAAGTCTTAAAAGGCAAATGATACCTCATGTACAGACTGAGGCAGAGGTATTGGAAGGACTTGGCAATATTGTATTAGTGGTGGAACTTGATGACCCAAGAGTATTTTTTAACCAAAGTGATTCTATGATTCTATGAACCCTGTTTATTATTTTATCTTGGCCTGTCAGAAAGTCATGTTGCATATAGGTTTTAGGGGCTTCCAAATTCCTTTGTGATGTTCAAAATCAGAACAGAGAAATCATTCTTCTTGTTGGAGGCTTCCATCTGAATTTAAGTATATTCACTGGACGGTTAATCCTAGTAGGAAAAATAATTGAATCTGCTTAGTCACCTTTGATTCAAATTCTGAATAGAACTTTCTCATTTTATTCCTATTATTTAATTGTTCTTATTTCAATAAGCATTGCTTCACATGTGGTTGGCAGTATTAATAGTCTTTTGTCTATATCCTCCATTCTCATCTTCCACAAGTCAAATGGACTACTAATTAATTCTGAAACATTACTAAACAGGAAAATGCACCATTACCCACTTAAGTAATTTCCAAATCTGATCAAAATTTGTTAGACAGTGTCAGAATGAAGCTCACCTTTATATTTCCCCAAATATGAATAATTTTGTTGTGCGTTCTTTGGAAACTTATTTTCATAAAATATTTGTTTCTGTTTTACTCCAAAATATCTGGCTTTCGTCAAAATTTATTTAAAAACAAAGTAAGAGAAGAGACTGCCAAAGCTAATTATATCATAGTAGTGTTTTTTAATTAAATGCAAAAATATTTAGTATGCCATATGTTTTTACCACAATATATTTAAAAAATTTATCAGAAGGAAGGCATGTGTATGCAGATCTTTTAGTTTACTATTAATCTAGTTTTTTTCTGATTCTGTCTCTGTAAGTGATATTCTTTATGGATAACAAAAAGTATTACTAATTATAGATATTGTTTTCCTTTTAAATTGTGAATTTATTTCTTTTAAAATTTGTAACTATTTTGTACATAACCCTTTTCTATTACATTGCACAAACTGTAAGCACTGTTTCAAAAAGGTTTTTAATTTCATTTGAATGTTAATAGTCCTTTAGTTTCTTTGAATATAACTTCTACATACTTGTAAGGTACTTTTTAGCTTTGCATGGAATGTGCATCATTTAATTCTGAATACCTCTGCTGTTATAAACCACCACATCTTACTACTTCTGTACTGAACAATACCACAAGAAATTTTTTTTTTTTAAGATTAGAACTTTATTGTCACTTCCCAGACAGAACACTCTTAAAATTATATAGTTAAACTGAAAAAAACCATTCAATATAAGGAGGCTTATAGTGACTTATATGAGCTTATGGTGATTTATATGTCATTAAAATATTTTATTTACTGAGCTCAAACTGTGCTCAAACTGAGGTTGGAGCACCTTAATAATAACTTCTGTTCACTCAGAAAAAGTCTGAATGAACATATGTTAATTATTACTTCTGGCTTACAGTTCTTAAGCATGGTTTTATTCATACCAGGGCTGATACTGTGGTTATTGTCTACTTCCTTTATCGATCTCATCGAGTATGTCATTGAAAATCTTAGTTAATTGTGTAATTTGACCATTTGTATTTCTTGCATTTCAAAATTCTTGTGTTTTGTTCTAATGGAATGCATATCAAGGTGCCTGTTTTGGTTTATTAGATTGCCTTTTCATTGTTTTCATTTTTACTTGTGATAAACCTAAATAGTCAACTTATTTTTATATAGGTAATTAAGTAGGGAGATAGAACTTATATACATATTTGAGAGCTGTGTATGTATGTGTCACAGTTTTGTTTCTTTAGAAGTCTAGAATATTTCTTCAAAAGTCTATAAGTTCATAGAAACTTCAGAGACTTTTAGTTTCATAGAGTTTTTTATGATCATTAAGTCCAATTTTGAGCACATGGGGAGTATTAGCTGTGTAACACATGGCTCCTCCTCACACTGCGTGCTGTATATTTGCTTTTGCATCTCTGGATACACAGATGCCTTGAAGCTGTACAAAAGATGTGCTAGTGTTCCTATAACAATGAGTTTCCCAGAAATTTAGAGTTAGCTGGAAGCCTAGAACGAAAATAATACATTTACAAAACCAGGAAGGTTGATTTCTCTAGGTGCTTCACAATTAAAATTCCAGGAGAATTAATATGAAATATAACATTCTAATGATGTTGTGATCATGTTGCATATTCACTACAACTCCAACAAACTCAAAATTAAAAAGCACGGAGTGTTTTTTGAAATAAACATGCTGAAATAAGATATTTAACTTTTGTAAAACTTTTACCAACCAATTTCTGGAGCAAGAGTCATTTTTCTGTTTAAAAATCATGCACAAAGATGTCTTCTTAGTTAAAATCAGTTAAACTCTTCTCTTTCTCTGCAGAGAAAAATGATAAAAAGATCTTGTATTTCCTATGTGGTTGGTATGATTTTTCAGTACAAAACTGGAATGAGAGCAAAATTCAAGAAGCTTTCCTTTCTTCAGACTCTATCTTGGTCAGCTTAGACAGCCCTTTTTCAGTAAATTGGTGTCTACTTCTCTTCTTTACTTCTCTTCTATCTCCAGCAAAATTTAGAGCATGCATAACATACATGTGTAATAGTGTCATCTGCTGGTACGACAAGACTTAATGGGAAAGGACAGGTGTACTTTATTACCTGAGCCTCAAGGCTATTCTAATACTATTCAATTTTTCTTTCAACATCCAAAATACTATTGCTTATGCACTATTGCTTTACACAGCCAAGATGCTGTAACTTTTAAGTGTTAGGTGGCACACAGTTGTTCATTCTGCCAGTGGCTCACAGTTTGTTCACACTTAGGCGGTTGCTGCTGTGATGCCATGAGGAGAAATTTCTCCGTTACATTTTGCTTGGATGATCAACCTGAACAATACAAAAGCAGCTTGAGATTAACTCTGAAACGACTGTACTTAACTGTTGTTGGCTATTCTCTGTTGAGTATACAATAAAAGAGCAATTGTATTCTGCTCCTCTGTCCACAGTATATTTAATGGAGCACAGTTCTTTTCCTTACTGCCTGTGAGCATATGTTTCCTTCCACAAAAAGATGCAGACATTTTCTCTAGCTTTCTCACTTTGTGCAGATCACTTTAAGCACAGTGTCCCAAACGGTCTGGAATTTATCTAAAAGCACTCAGAATTACATTTTTTAAGCTAAATTCTCATCTTATACAAAACTGTTAAAGAGTGAATTTGATGAAGAAATTTTAGTCGGAAATTTATAATTTACGCTGAAGCCAAATTATTATGTTCTGTGTCCAGTTCCATCACATTCAATACTCTCGTGCCCTCTGTCCTGTCCATAATTCTAGTTTAGAGCATGTCTCTGTTTTTCTGATTTGACTTTGAAATATTAACTTCTGCTTCAATGAAATACTCACCTACTCAAACTTCATATTTTTTAATGAACTAAATCTAGTCCCTATATTTATTTTCTGCTTTCAATTTTACAGTATTAATTGGCTATTGTTGTTTATAAAAATTGTGAAGAGATTATTTTGAAACACCTTGAAAACTGTAATAAGGTTTAAGGTTTTATTGAAGTTCAAAATTAAGTTTTGCCAATGAAATTTCTGCATAAATTATTCATAGAAGACCATAATGCATGAATAATTCAAGTAGCATCTTTAATTAGATGCTAAAAACCTCTTCTACAGAAGCCTATCATTGCTTTATCGATTTAGAAGCAAATCGAGTTTGAAAAACAAAGAACTTCTGCTCTAAGTCAAATTAGCAGGCAATTATTAAATCACTAGTTGCAATTGAACTGCTACCAATATTGTTTATATCCACAAACATACGGTGCATTTTGATGTATAGTGCTTGTGAAATGCCAATGAAATGGAGTCCAAACAATGAGATTTTTAATGAAAATACAGTGCCATGTATAAGTTGCATTGGAAAAAATGAACCATGAATAATAAGTTTTTGAGGCCTAACAACAGTGGATAATGGAATACTGTATATTAGAACAAAATAGCCATTGCTTGTTTCTATTAATAAACATCTCTAAGTTCTCATAAAAGAAAAACTATCCACTTTCTTTGCTTCCTGGTTCTCATGTCAGATATTAGAACCAATCTAATATCACTATTAAATCTTTCATTAAAAAAATAGGAAAGGAAAAGTGCTTTCAAGTTCTCCTGCAAATACATCCTGCTTATGAAATAGTCTGCTAATTATAGTAAATAATTGTCTAATCCTTTCCTTTTTCCTTTAATATAAAGTATTTTATCTTTTTAAGAGAGTATGTCCCAGATTGTAATAACAGTACTACTAAGTCCTACCTAGGATCAAGTCTGTTTCTTCCTAACAAAATTCAAACATGCTATCTCTTTCTAGCACAGAAAGAAAAAAACATTATTTCTTTCCTTTATGTTGGAGCTTTTCTATAGTTTCATTTGTTTGGTTGGTTTGTTTTGGTTTTGTTTTTAGAAGTGTTTGCTTTTTGTTTATTGCTGGTGTTTAATATAGACTGCTATATCTCAGATGCTCTTTATTTTAAACTGAAATGATTAGATTTTCATTTTCTTCACCTGAAGTAATTTTATTTTATAAGTGGAAGTACTGTGCTCATGTGCATAAGAGAATGGTCATTCACCGGAGCTGCAGTTTAGCCCATCAGCCTTGACAAAATGAAAACATTGGAGATGCACCTGGATTGTTTGCCTTTTTTTTGGGGGGGGGTGGGGGGGGTATTCTAAAGTATATATTCTTTTGGGCTATTCTAAAGGCATACATATCCTTAACTAGTTACAGTTTCTATTTAGTGCATGCTCCAGATATTGTCTGGTTTACCTTTTATTTTTTTGTTGGTTTAAATAGTAGCAGGGAACATATTGCACAGAGTGACACATAGAAGTATGATAAATCTTCCCCTATGAATGATACTCTTATTGCCTGTTTGTTGAAGGAATATACAAATCATGAAATGAAAATGTTTTCTGTTTATTTCTAGATGAATTCCTCAGTATGAAAAAAGTTGAGAAATTCCAGAAAACCAGCTTCTCCAGAGATTAAGTGTTCAAATTCTTTTCAGCATTTGAGAGCAACTCTTCAGATAGCTATTACTGTTGCTATTTCAAGAGCTTGAAAGGACAGATACCAGAACAAAAACTTGCAAGGTTTTATGAAAGTTTTCAATGCACAGCTCTGGTACCATTTTCAGTTTGCCACCTATCACTGAATAGAAGTCTAACACTGCTAACATCAAGGTCTTGAACTTTCTTTCTACCAAGACAGAGACATTTTAAATTGTACAGTTTGTTTAATGAAATGTTCCATCAGTTTTGTAGAGCACAGTGAAATCATAAGACACTAATTTCATAAAAAATGATGCAAAATCTGTTATTCTCTATGAAGAAGGAGAAATATCTGGCTTACAGGCCACAGTCTATGCTGTCCTCTAATTAATTGCTGTTGGGTTTTTTCCTCTTTCTTTATAACCCTTAGAAAATTTGTACTTTATTTCAAAAGTGAAATTAAATCTAATTATACCACTTCTATTTAAATAGTAACATTAAACAGTAATGTTACTGTTCATAAAAACAAGGAAGTCTGAAGAAAGCTAAAAAAAAGCAATAAAATTGTGCTGGAAACATGGAAGGAGAGATATTATTTTGTAATGGTCTAAGTTGTGATAACAGATTTCCTAAATAGCATTTGATAGGTGCAAGAAGACATTCAGCAAAGTGAGGTTTAATTGTAAGTTCTACAATTCCTATAGAGCTCCTATTCATTCCGAGTCTAAATATTCCTATGTCTGCCAGAGTACTAGGAAATAAATGAGAAGAAAAAAAGGAAGATGGGAAGTGAGTTTTTAACGTTGAGTGGAAATAAAGGAAAAAGTGAAAATAGCTACCTAAGAAACATACCAAACTTTTTTTGTTCTATGGAAAAGAAATGAAAATAAAATTCCGCAGAATATCAGTGACTTCTCACAGCCAACTTCTTTACACAGATAGCTCAGGGAAAACACAAACACCAGCTCTTATCTTTGTTCTCACTCAAGTTTTGTTTAGGGATCTTGACTTAATAACATTCATTGGCAAATAATTCTCTGTTTTGATTGGAACCTTTCAGCATGGATAACTGCAATAAAGCATTTGTTCCTAACAGAGATTTATTTCTTTCCTTCCCTACTCCAATCACTGAATCAGAGCAAATGCGTTAATAATTTTGCATATCAAGTACATGTTCTTTCTTTTCCTGCTGTCAGACTTTCTGCAGAGAAATTATTAAGGAAAAATAAAACCTTATGTTGGTATAAATTTCCAGACAATTATTATTATTAATTTTCTTAAACTGAAGCCCCAAATATTATACTATGGATTCTACAGGTCTTTGTCTTTTGATCATGTTTATTCTGTGTATTAAGAAAATCTCATTTAACACTGGTATTTTTTTCAAGCTCTTCTGAACAGTTTTCTTCCGAGACAAGATCCAACTCTTTGGTGTCTGTGTGTTCTTAGCTGAAAAAATTAAAAGCTCCACATAATTACCAATTAAAGTAACACTTCAAGTGTTTGACTAGCCATTTTATTGGTAGTGTCTCTTATTTCAAAAGTCGTTGAAGTGTTTTCGTTAATGGTGTGTCTGTAGAGAGTATGAACACAGTACACACATAGACATATATACTTAAATTAAAAAAAGAAAAGGAAAACAATTTCACGTCTTCACACTGAGAAGGCTTTACTGCTTTCCCATGGGACTTCTTTGGTCATCACATATTAATATAAGTTGTATCTCTAAGTAAACATAAATCTAAATTTTAGGTACTTCCTCATACATCCAGAAGGCTTAGAAATTTTCATATATTTATGCAAAGACTGGCAACCCAGAAAAGTGGATGATGTTTTTAGCAGTAGAATGAAAAATTGCATATTTAACACCAGAAATTTCAACCTGCTGAATTTTTTAAGAGTATATAAAAAATACCAGGTTGTTAACACACCTTGAACTTGAACTTGAGAATTCATCCTGGTTTAAACATATATATTTGACTTATGAATTGTGTAAACTGTATCTTCGAAAGGAAACTCAAAAACACATGCTCACTAACCCCTCTGAAATTAGCTGCTATTTAAGATCTTCTGTCCTAATTTCTAAATTGTAGATTATTCCCTAGATAATGCTAATAGTTAGATAAAAATGCATGTGTGACAGTTTTTGAAATATCACTATTTGCACAGGTCAAAAAGTTAACTTTTCACCACAGGGCAAGATATTTGAATGACCTTGCCCATAAAATATCTTGCCTTGAAGTTTTATTAATTTCTATGATCAACTTTGCTATCAGGAATATTTCACACTAATGACACACTGTGTATTTATGGCTTCAGCTGTAATTGGTCTTCTGACTTGAAAAATTATTTGCATCGTGTCAACGTGATCCTATTATGCATCTTCTGTATAGTGTATTACAAACAGATGTAAAGTGATTACAAAGTCAGGTTATTATTTCCATTTTCTAAATCCCCTATTAACATAGAACTTGGAAAACCTCTTCTAGCATTCCAGAGGTTTCTGCCTGGAAGCAACTCACCACTACAGGAAAGGCTTTTCTTTTTGTAGTAGCTTTCAGGTTAGCTTTGATGTGCTGTGATTTTACTACAGCCTTAATCTTGAGATAGCTTTCTCTCAATCTGTATTCAAAATGGTTACTGTGTATCATAAACACTGGCAATTTTTGCAGACTTTGCAGATGAAAGCAAATATCTTTGTTTTGAAAGTAGCTGAAATAGTCTTTCAATTATTGCCCTGAACTTGTGGTGTATAGGAGATCATTGTTGTCTGACAGTGTAGTATAAGAGTTTTGGTGAAGCTGAAAGAAGACTTAAGGAAAATGCAGAATCACTACATATGGGGTGCCTATAAGGTTGAAGAAACAACAAGATGTGGGGCTAGAAAATACTTGGAGGGAGAGATTACACATAATAAACATTGAGCCATGGGGTAACTAAAAAGGATAGCTGATGCAAAGGGAGAAAAATCAAGCCTTTCTGAACAAATGCTAAAAGAAGTTAATTAAATAAACACAGGTATATCCTTAAGACTTTATTTTTGTTGAGATACTGGCAAATGGCTAGCTGTGAGTTAAGGAAGGTTTACCCTTAAGTAGAAAATTAGATAGGCCTTCGCATTATGTACCCCTCTGGGTATAATTGAAATCAGAACCTGTCAATGGATATAAACTTTAAGCATTTTATGAACTCAGATTCTGCTTCTGACCTATGTCCCATTCTTTCCTTGTAATTTAGATAAGGCTGTTTTGACTGGTTGAACTAACAGATTAATTTTTGACTGGTTGAAGTAACACATTAATTTACTATGCATATACTAACATGACCACTTTTAAACAAAATATTCTGCATTATGTTACTCTATCCAGTTAGACTTAAACAGACTCTTGACATTGAAGGTTTTAGTTAATCCTTCTGAATGCTTTTTCCATGCCTTCTTTTCTTGACTTTTTCCTTCTGTCTAGATCTCTGTTTCTTTTGTATATAGTCTTCTACTGCTCCCAGCAGTAGTGAGTGCAGACAACTTGAATTACTGCTGAAGTAAAACCACAGCGAGCACTGACTTTGGAAATTAGGAACAAATCAGCCTATAGGATTGCTGATACATGGGAGGGTGAAGGTGAAATAGGATGAAAAAATTTGTATAAGCCATTTAACAACTGCTGTTGAGTCACTGAGGAAATAGACAACAATATATCATCAACAGGATCAGCGGTAAATGACTATATCAAGAGGAAGCTGCTAAGGAACTCACAGAAGCCTAAGATTTGACAAGAAATGTCGTAACTTAGTAATATTTGCCCAAAGTGTTGTAAGAGGGATTGTGTTAGGGAGAAATCAGCAGTGCTTCTAATAAGGAATAAAAGCTGCAAGTTCATGGTAATAGAGTCAGTGCAGAGGCAACAGTAGCTGGAAAGAATGGTGAGGGAAAAGGAAGTATGCCAAGGCCTAAAGGTAGAGTACATCAATGAATGGTAGTCAGAGACCTTAAAAATTGCAGAAAATAAACCTGAAATATATGATTTTTTTAAAATAAGAAATAAATAAATATTGAAAAGGTTAGGTGAGTAGGAGAAATAATGACTCATGAGTTTTGAGTTTGTCAGGTTTATTTATTTTTATTATTTGAATCTACATAGTAATTTTCCTGAAAAGTTGGTGCTGGGGCCCCAGTTCTTTCACAGTACATGGGAAATGTCATTTGTCTTGTCTCCATGCTGTTGTAGAGTTCATCATAGAATCATGCTAACAAAATGCTTACCTGAGATCATTAAAACATCACACACAAATTATAAAAGTGTACAGGTCTTTGTAAACATCTAGCAGAGGGCAGTGTTTGATTTCCACCCCTTTAGCACAGACAGCTACAGGAGAACTCATTTAGTTTGCTCTTGGGTCAGCAGGGGTAGAAGGCATCTAAAGTACAAGATATTCATCAAATTAATTTCTTAGGGCAGTTTAGTGTGTCTTTCAGCCTGTGTAATTTGTATCGTTCCTTCAGCGTGGCCTATGAGCATTATGTGTAGAGGCATATGTATTACAGTCAGTTTATGTGATATTGTATATTTTCTGTGATAAATTTAACATCATGCCTTGGCAGGCAAAATAAGTACCTACATGAGAGGTTTTGCTACAATTCTATCATTGAAGTTTTTCTCTGATACTACTTATTCTGTAATCAGAAAGGGTCCAAACTTATAGAAGGAGAGCGCTTCTGCAGGAGAAGAAGAGCAATGTGACTTCTATGTGCATTATGTGCTGTTTTGATGAGTAAAAACCAAAGACAGAAAATATAACTAAAAATTATCCCTTCAGAAAAAAACTCATTACATTGGCCTAATTTCTTCTTTCTGTTTTGCCCCCTTCACAACCCCAAACTACTTTTAATAATGTCCCATTCATTATACACAGGCATTCATGTTCATTTTTCAGTGAGTAAATTTCAGGCTGGGATTCATTCTTTTTTGATGTTTCATTCTGTCTTCAAATGCACTATAACACTTCTTTTCTCTATTACTGCTCCATGTTTTCTGTGGAAAGAAAATTCTGTGGAAAGAATTTCAGACTCTACAGCCTTCTGACAGTGACGACTGACACTGTTTTAATATTTTTAGTCACTTTATTGAAACCACATCTATTCTTGGCCACTTAGCTTTCTAATTAGTTCTGATCAAAGGGCAAGCTACCCTGATTCATACCCATGACTGCTGAATAAAATTACAATTGTAGGGGCTCTATATATTATTTTCAGGAAGTAAATTAGAGGGTTCAAAAGACCATTTTATTTCTTAATACATTTTTATAGTTTCCCTTTTTTTTTTTTCTTTTAAGATTTCCAGTTTAGGTTACAATAAAAAATTTTTGTTGTAATTTGCTTTGGAACTGAAACCAGCTAAGATAAACTTTTCACCAAGGAAAACCCAAGGCATGACTAATCCCATCTTTTAATAATTTGATAATTCTACAGCAGAAGCACAGAGGGCACTATGACACCTTAGAAAAGTTGTTCCCAAGAGTTCAAATTACTTCTTTGGAGGTTTTTTAATAGGCCTAAATACCTGGAACCCACTTTCTATATAAATGTGGTAAGGCCTCATTGATAGAAGCTCTCAGAAATTCTTACTTGAATTTACTTTCAGTAATGACCATTGATAATATATTTCACAGCTTAATTTTTAAAAGAAGAATGTCTGAAAAAATTTTAATTGTACAAGGTTTTTTATGTCTTTTCCTTCTACTTTTCCACTACAAAATTGTTAGAAATTTTATCTAATATTTAGTTATTAGTACAGAATAATGATTTGTGGACAACTGAATATAAAATTGAATTTTAACTCAGTGAACAGAAGAGGTGATTTTCTTCAAACATGATCTTGTCTCACAGGCATTTCTTTTTTATTAATCTATTCTTCATATAAATAATATAGACATGTACAACTTGCTGTTTCTCTGAGGACATTGCTAACATTTGTTTCTGCTTCAAAGTGGCAATAGTTATCACATATCTAATGTGTGTCTACTGTTATCAATAGTCTGTACTGGTATTTTTCTTCTAAATAATTCAATTCCTTTATATTCTGATTATAAATATAAAAATAAAATAAATAAAAATCAAGTGAAATCCATGGAATACAAGAAGGACTGTACTTGTCTCTTAGGGGTAGAAATAGGGCTAGATAATGGGAACTACGTAAAATGAGCCAAGTATTGAAAATGAAAAGAAGTGAAAACAGGTGACCCTTAAGGAAAATCAGGGATATGGCTTGGTAATCATGGCATGTAATACCTGAGGTGAATAGTTCTGGAAAATATATCTCAAAACACAGATGCAAGAGAAAACCTCAGTCTAAAATTTAAACAGATTCAGAGTGGATGATGGGGATGATAAGCTTGTGCCTATGAGGAGGCTTAAAATGGCTGGGTTTTTTTGTTCCTTATACTGTAAATTGTCTGAGAAACAAGAGTCAAAACAGTGGTTCGAGAAGTGTTTATCCAGTACTGAAACATCAAATGCTTGGCCCAGATTGACATACTTGTATACATGCAACAGAATCTAAGCTTTCATTTTAAAGAGAAAATTCCTTGTCAATTTGTCTTCTTCAAGCTTGAACCAATTAAAAATTGATGAAATGTCACCTTTCTCAGTCTTTAGGTATCCTAAGCTAATGACTCTGAAACAATGTCAAATAAATTATTTTTATATATCATAAAATAATATTACCTATCATTACACTGAAGATATGGGAAGACAAAGAATTTGAAAACTACTTGTAATAAAGTCATGATAATTTTAAGTGTGTGAATCTAGTGCTATGCCTTTTTATCCATACATTTAATGTTACATAAGCTTGTTTCTTTAATAGTTAGAAATCTTACTATGCTGACCAGAAAAAAGCTGTAGGACTTCTGTTACTCTTTAGGACAAGAAATTAAGTATAAGTCTGTCAACTTTCACTGAGCTACTCCAGTTCTTCTAAAAAAGCTTTCAAACTAACACCATGTAAGGGCAAATTCTTTTCACTATATCTGTAGTACAATTATTTACACTTGTCTATCTGCATAAAGTAATACTTCAGAATATTCTTTGATATATTAATGGTCTCTTCACACTCATTGTTATGATGCCAGGCATCCCTGGGCAATGGAAAGTAATGCATGGATGAAGGTCAGCTCAGATCTGCCACACCCTTCAGCTCTTTGTGGTAACTGTTGATCTTTGAACAGCACATATACACTTTCCATGTGGTCTGTTATTAGGCAGTCATTGAAGTCAGTGAAGATACTACTTTTCCATTCATGGAACAACTTCTTGTGATAAAATACTTTCAGTGTTGTTAATGTGCACATGCGATGAGTTTATCCTGAAGATATGGAGGAGGTCTCCATCTTCCTGAACCTACTGGAATAAAAAGGGTT